>CAEFZY010034034.1:0-65138 GCA_903066815.1 Brachyrhaphis roseni
ACCAATTGAGCAGGACATAGCATAACTGAGGATACAGGGGCGCTGCCAGGAATTTTGGGCCCCATGACAAAAAATTAACCCCCCCCCCCCCCCCCCCCCCCCCCCCCTTTGCAGCTTCTGTTACAATTTTTTGAGTCTATCTAACCCATCAAAAGCATCACAATTTTAAATGCTTGCAACTACCTTGCTTTCTTTGGTCCAATTCTGATACCAGCACAATATTTACTGCTCATGAATTTTACATGTAACAGTCCACATACAGTATGCAAGTAGGTTGCTTAATTTTTTCTATTAGTTTTAGATTACTGAAGTGTTTCTCCCCACGAGCAACAGTCCTAGGCAACATGCAAAATACACATGAAGCAATCCAGACTTCTCAAAAAATGCTATGTAGTTGTATTTTATTCAAGCTTTATTCAAGTACGTAACTTTAATAAAAAATGTTTTCTCCATATTTGTTAAGGCTGTCACCATGTTGTGACAGTTTGTTATGAGACAGATAATCTGTGAAAACAATCAATCTCCTCCGTGAACTATAGCTAAAGTAATGCAACGTTCTGACCAAAAACAACCAATCAGAACCAGGAGGAGGGTCTTAGTGCTGTCAATCAACCTCATTCACTCACTACTAAATGTGCTAATGGTGAGGAAATAACTTATCGTTACGAAACTTATCGCTAGCTACAGCATAGCAAAGAGCAAGGGGAGGGAGGAGGAGCAGCCACATGAGATTGTGATTGACAGCACTAAAACCCGCCTCCTGCCTCTGATTGGTTGTTTCTAGAGAGAACTGGAGAAAGCAGAGGAAATGCATTTTTCACATATTATCTCTCATCCCAGACTGTCACAACATAATGACAGTTTTAACAAATATGTAAAAAAAAAAAGAAAAAAAGATTTTATAAAAGTGACATACTGCAGCTTTAATTTCACTCAGGAGAGGACAGGTCAGGACGGACGTGGGTTACAGCTGCTGCTGACTGACTCATCTGTTGTTAAGTTATATATGAATATCTTGGTAATTTACTTCCTTCGTTCATTGAATGCTAGTGAAATAGAGGCAAACAGTAGTCTGTAGCTAAGCTAACTATGCTAAATGGTTGACAAGCTCACACTCTTGTCTTTTTTTCTCTCTGTCTCTTTATTTATTTATTTATTTTTAAACCTGACTTTATAATGTTTCGTGGCAGCATAGTAACTGCGACAGTCATTCTTGTTTTCTACTGTCTGCTGCTGAACACCGTCAAGCTCCAAGCAGGAACGAACCATTTCATGCAGATCCAGGGGGGTCCAGGGCAAATATGGATGTGTTTTTTGGTCTGGGAGTGGTAACATTTGATTTTTACTGCTAAAAACAATTTTAGAAAACACAATATGATTAGTTTTGTAATTGACAGGGCCCCAATTTTTTTTTTTCTATGAACAACAACAACAACAAAAAAAATGTGGAGGGCCCCTTGACAGTTGGGTGCCCCTGGATATAATGGAATAAGATTGCTGGGATGACATACTGAAAAGGGCATGTCGGAAAAAGTAGGAGCTTCATAGAGAAATAGAGGCCCAATTTTAACTTGTCAGATACAGTTATGATGGAAAGTCACATTTCTTTTAAGTCATTTTTGACATATAAACAACTGAATTTAACAGAGTTATTCGATGTGCCTGGAAAATACATAATATTTTCCTGGTGTTTGGTTGATGCCAACAGGTAGATGCTGTGTATTTTCTGTGTATAACCTGTTTAAATGAATCTGTCAAGATGCTCCATATTTTAGCTGGGGCTACAGATAGTAAGAACTTGTTTCAATATTTAGACTAAGTGGGTTTTTGTTTTCTTTGATTGTTGCTACTCTTCACCAAAATCCACTTTATTTCTTTTTAAATGGTTGGATTTTGTTAGATGGTTGGTCATGAGTTCTTGTTTGGCTTATTTGTATGCTGTCGTAAATTAAATAATAATAGAAAAGGTAGTATGACTGCTAAATCTGAATGCTGTTTAGCAGAGATCCCAAGAGGTCCAAAATAAAACGTAGCAGACCAGAGTGTCTGTTGAAAACATAGTCATGTTTAAAGGAGCCTCTTTGTCACCAGTCTCCAAGGGAAAATCTCTACATTTCATCCAAGAACTCTCTCAATGGTGTTTTTTTCTTCCTTTTTAAAAATTTTTTACAAGGCCCTCTTCTGTAAAAGCCTGAAAGATGGGAGCAGCAATAAAAAAAATTGTGTGTCTGCATTTCACATTTTGCTTCCAGCGAGTGTGGGCTGAATGACAGAAGAGCTATAAACACAGACAGCGAAGGAACCAGAAGGAAAAATAAAAGATGAAGTCGATATGCGACCTAGTCCTATTGCCTGCACTGTTTCATAAACATCATAGCTGGAGCAAAATGGACAACCTGGAGGTCATGAAGGAGCAGATGCACTCAGAATGTAGAGCTGAAGCCTAATATGTATTTACACAGTACAAACAGACCTTTCTCTTTCTACGTGACATTGAATCAGGCTGTAGACTAGGGGTCTTCAACTACAGCCTTGAGAGCCGGTGTACTGCAACTTTTAGATGTTTTTCTGCATCAACACGCCCAAATCAACCATTCAGGTCATTAGCAGGACTCTGGAGAAGTCTGGAGAGCTTGACTGCATGCTGAGGAGGCAATTCACCCTTTTGATACGTGTGTTGGATGAGGAACACGTCTAATGGTGCGTTCACACTAGTGCCGTTTAGTCCAACTAGTTTGTTTTCCTGTAGAAAGTCCTGTTCGTGTGGAGAAGTGTGAATGTGAATCGAATGCTGGTTCGCCTACAAACCTCGGTCTGGGTTCGGTTGAAGTGAACTCTGTTGTGGTTCGAATGCATATGTGAACGCCAAGCGGACCGGAGACTGCTCCAGAAGCAGGAGTTGAACTACAGTGCAGGGAATTCTGAGTAAATACAACAAAAACCAACATCTAGTAGTAAAGGGAGAATTGGCTGGTGGTTTATTTTTTACTAAAGACAGAAAAGAGAAATCTTCCAACCACTAAAATCTGACACAAAAATCCATTTTTGCTTACATTTCATGAAGAAGGAAGTTGCGCTCATCTTTTCTTCAGATGTTTGTGTGTTATTTTCTCCAGTGCTTCTTGGCACAGCGCCACCACAGGTGAGGAGAGGAACAGATTTTTCAAAGGGTTTGGTTTGTTTGACACAGTGCAGTGGGAAAGTGAACCACAGCAGCTGGAAAAGGAGCAAAAGTTGCAAATTTGGTTTCCAATTAAGCCGAGTCTACCAGATTATCATGGGTGAAAACACACAATAAGATGCAGGATACTGGAATCTCAGGATCCTGTGAAACTGAGACACTGAAGCCACAGTGTTTTTTCAATAACCCCAGATCTCATGAAGTTATTCAGTTATTCAATTTAATTTACATTAAAAACCTGCATGATGCCCATAAGTTAGAATTAAACAAGTTTTTCATTTTGCATGCATTGCATCCATTGTACAAAACCTGTTACTATGAACTCCTAAGAAAACAACAACAACAGGTAATTTGAGCACACAAAGCTGTCAGAATTTCTTACAGCTTTGTAAAGGTTTCTTACAGAAGTAAAGGTTTGGAAGCAACATTTGTCTTTGGTGTTTAGCAATATTTTTAGTCAATCCTAGTAGTATACTTTTATAATGCTATGTTGGTGATCAAAGGTGAGGTGTATCTCTAGTACACCTCACCTCACCTTTCTATCTTTATTCATAAAATTACCTGGATGATTTAGTTTGCACCTAAATTCTGACTGTACATTAAGCAGTTTATCCATTAGCTTTTAGTAAAGAAATTTTAAAAATACGTTTGGTAATTCCAGCTAACCTGAAACAGAAAACAATTATATTACTTTAATATCAGTGAGGAAAAAAGAAAAAACTTTATTATGTAGTTTTAAAATATCTGGTTTTAACTCTCCATCTGAGTGACATTTGTTCAGCTCCATGGCTTAGTTTTAATCATCAAACTCAGTGAAACACGTGTTTTTTTTTTTAAGGAAATAATCACGTAAGCACATGGATGTGTATCTCTGCATCCCTTTCACTACTTATAGGCTCCCCACCCACGCACCCACAACACACACACACACACACACACACACACACACCCACACACACCCCAGCAGATTGACAGTGACATGCACAACAATCACCTCAGGGAGCTGACATGGTCACAATTTATTTCCTTTCCGTCTGTTGCTTTGAAGCTGATCTTTGCTGAAGGATTAACTGATATTACAGAATTTCATCTTACCTACCCAGACCTAATACCAGCTGTACTTTCAAACCACTCATGGCGTGCGTGCGCGTATGTGTGTGTGTCAAAGTGCTCGGTCATACTTTGGTATGTTTATGCGGAAGAAAAGATGATTGTTAGGGGTCACCGAAGCTTCCTGCCAGCTCCAGTGTCCTCTGTCTGCTCCTGAATACTCTGGGCAAGCAGTCAACATCTGCTGGAGTAGCCTTTGTTGGCCTTCTTGTCCCTAATGAACGGAGCGACATTACAGTGTGTCAACACAGCACAGTCTCTTCCACATTATAAAGTCATCTTTACACATGTGTCTTTTGTTAGCTCGGGGCTTCAGAGGAACTGTGCTGACCTACTGAAGTACAGCAGATCCCTCCCTGAGGAGGAGGAGGAGGAGGGGGGGCAGGAGGAGGAGGAGGGGATAGACCGGAGGAACAGGGTCAAGTCGGCTGGGGGATGAAGCTCCCGTTTTGGTTATGGATAGGGTTAATTTAGATTATTTCAGAACTCTGGATGTAAAGAAAACCAATTTTGAAGAGTGTTTGCGGAGGTAGTTCCCAACTGGAAAATGTCCTAACGCTGTCATGCTGTGACTTTTAATATGTGAGATTGCCCTGGCAGGTATGCAGTAGCAGAATATTACTCCAAAATATAGCGTATTGTTGCTCTCGGTTTAAATATTTCTAATAGGACCAGTAGCTGCGCTTCCATTACCAAAGTGCACAAAATTTTGTCAATTTTCCACTAATGAATGGAAATGGTGAGAAAACAACTTTCCATTTGGAAAGGCAAACACCTTCAAGTTTCTAAAATGTAATTACAGAAATATAGCAAGAAGTTTCGGATTATACATCCTAATTTCATCTATCACTACTGTGCAGATGACATTTATACCTAATAATAATAACAGTATTCAATTGTAATATTCAAATTGCTGGTCACAGGTAGGGTTAGGGATAGGGAGGGGGTTAGGGTAGTTACTGTACTTGTCTGGTCTTGGAACCAGATTTGGTCCAGGACATGTATATACATCAGTAATTCCCCACTTTAAATACGTTTTTATATAACAAACTAGCCTGCATAAAGCACACAGCACGGCATAGCATGAGCAAAACTATGTCAGATCATGTTTAGAAAATCCCATATTAATTTGTACCTTTTTCAATGTAAGGTGATTCACAGAGCCCACTTATCCAAATCCATGTCAGCCAGGATTTGGCAGGGATGAGAACGTTGTAATCCATAAATTGTTTACCTGTCCTGGTTTAACAGAACTTCCTGAAAGGAGGTATGACACACCCTGAATGAGGTCACTAACCTGAAATTGACCCTGTGACCTTTGCTTGCTCCTTTGGATATGATGGGTTAGGAAGGTGAACATATTGCCTTTTTACGTGCTGGTATGCTGTTCTATGCCTGAAAGTAAAGGATGCCTGTCCACCAAGATTCAACAACTTTCATGCCTTTCCTCAAATTTTACATGGTTCATTCTTCTACTAGATTCCACTAGATCAAAGTTCTAGTGGACATCTACCTAGTTGTGGTTCATTTTCTGTTATTTTTCTCTGGAACATGACCTTTAATTATTTGTGCTTATTTGCATATTTTTTCCGCAGCACATATCTAAAATATTCTTAAGAAAATGCAACTTTGGAAGCTGAAATGCAATGCTACTTGACATGCTGTAGGCTGGTGTTTGCAAAGCCAATTTTTTTTTCTTTCAGTTTCGATACCAATATCTGAGGTTTAGCATTGATCTGGTACGGAAAAATAGCTGAATTGTCTTAGAACGTTTATTTTTTAAACACAGATATTAATGTTCTGAATTACAAATTTAGTTGCTAACTCTACACCAGTACAACACACCTAAATACAATAATTGCTTCACAAGTTTTCTTCGAAGATGTAAAAACTTTAATGTGTTTAGTCAGTGCAATTCATAGTAGAACGGCCAATATAAAACAAATGATAAAGAAATTGAAACTGGCAAAAACAATTGATTGACTACTTTGGTCAAACATGTAAATATAACCTGCAGCAAACCTTCATTCAAATGGTTCAGAAAGTGCAATTAGGAATTCTAAATATAATGTAAAATAAATAATAAAGCATGATGTTGCTTGTGGCAGAAAACATAGAATTAGACTGAATAGATCTGCCCTTATTGATCGGGCACATTGTCACTGGTACAATTATTTTTTTCAATATCTGATAATATCAGATCAGTATATATACATTGTTCAAAGTAAACTTTAAATATAAAGATTAAAAAAACAACTAAATATACCAATGAAACTAGTAACTTTGAAAAGTCTTCTTCCTGATGTTCTATGCTGTTTTTGTTTTTGTGAAAGTAGAAATGGCTGCAGCAACATATATTTTTACCATTGTTGATCCTAAAATCTTCTATTTTTCTTTGCCAGGTGCGAGTTGTCATTGTTGATGAGAACGACTGCGTTCCAGAATTCCTGCAGTCGATTTACAGCAAGGACGGCGTTCCGGAGACGGTTACAACGGCAACCTCCTTGTTGCAAGGTGAGACGTTCAGAAAGACATAAAAACCATTATCTCTCCCAGCACTGATTGCACTCCTTGTTTCAGTTCTCTGCACATTTAACACAGCATATGTGCAGCTCTTGTACACATTTCATGCTGCATTTTTTCGCCCTCACAATAAAATAGTTGGTGCCTTAAGGAACAAGTGTATAAAGTGTAAGTATCTGTTCAGAGCTAAACTTTAATCTGATTCTAATCTGTGGGAGATACTGGTTCTGGGAATTTATTTACATTTCTTTCCACTGGGCATAAAAATGTTAGGGAAAATGTCTAAATGTTGTCAAAATTGTTTGTTAGTGTATAAACGATGCTTGGACTAAACACTGTCAAAAAGTGAAGGACTAGTTGACATCTAAAACAGAGTCTTACAAATTTAACAGACATTTATATTTAGGTGGGCTTGGAATAAATAATTGAGCGGTGCCAGAGTTGGGGATTAAACCTGTCATCTCTGAATTAAAAATGCCACTAGCTATTCGACTTGAAGAGCAAAACGTTTAGCAGTAAAATGTAAAATAAAGAGCAGGCGTCTGACAACAGAATATCCGCATTATGAAAACATTATTCCTCGTTTCTCCTTTTCACATGGAAATATTCCTGACAAATGTGAGGCCCCTGGCAGACAGGTTATAGGAAGGATGTTTTCTGTAGAGAGTCAGAGAGTGTTTCTGTCTGTGGCTCTGCCAATATTCTGCTGGATCTGTTCAACTGCAGTTTTAGACCTTTGTGGGAATAGTTGCTAAAAACAAAAGCAGGGTAATTTTTTGTAGCATGATAACACATTTTGCTGAAAATAAATTGTACCAGAAATTATTGTGATGCACAGTAATATTGTTTTGAATCCATTTTCAACTGGCATAATAATGCAAGCACACCCTCTCAAAAATCAATTACCTTTAAGTTTCAAATAACATTTAACATGGAATTGGAAGACATTTTAAATATCCATAACAAATAAACCAAAAAAAAAAAAAATTTAACAGTAAATAAATTGATTTATGACGTCTCTAAACTAAATTGCCCTTCAAAACATATTAATCATAAACTCAAGACTGCTGTGCTGGAAAACCTATTGGGACTTTTGGGAGAAAAAAAAACATTTGCAGCATCTTTTAATGTAATTAAAAGGCATCATCACTTAAAATATTAAGCAAACTACACAAACATGCAAATGGAAATTATTGTGCTCATTTTAATTTATCTTGCAATTAATTGATTTATTTCATATTGTGGCAGGGTTAGTTACTGTGCGAGAACTTAAAGTTCCAACTTTTATTTGGGATCAATCCAGGAATGATTAAATTTGTGGATCTGGACTTTTGTCCAATGTTTGGGCATGGATGCTTTTGTTACATGCTGTTATGATATATCATACTTTATGATATTATACAGCTTAAAATGGACTTTAAAAAAAGCTCTTAGTTTTATGGAGCAATACTTAGTCTGTTGTTGGTAGATAGTAAATAAATTAAGATACACTGGTCCAATAACATGGGCTAAACAGGGGCTAAAATCTGAATGACAACATTGTGAATGAAGAATAATTAATGAAAATAAAACAAGCTTCTACAGTTTATGGAGGACTAATGACAGTTAGTCATCCATACATTGGAAATGCTCATTATACTGGATTACAGGCTGAAACTCTGAGTGTTGGACTCATGTCAGCTGTTATAACATCTTGCATTGTTGCCTTGCTCAAAGGTATTATCATCACCCTCTTCACTGTCATCATCATCATTCTTTAACCAGGCCATTACGTAAAAGTAAGGACATTTGGGTGAGTTTGCAGTAGTTTCGTTGGTTTGTGTTCTTGATATTTAATCCTTCTATTTAAAGTATCTTATAGTTTTCTCTACAATCTTCTTTTTTTCATGCTGTGTTGTTGTCGAGGGATTTTAAGAGTGGATAGCAGCAAAACAATATTTGCTGAAATATGAATAAAAATCAGGGCTGTGCTTTTGATATTGTGTAAATAAACCCTTCTTTATTCCACTTCACTAACTTCCAGCAAAAGGCTAAATTTGCCCCCAGTTGAGCGCAGTGAGTTAATAAACTCTTCACCCACTTCAAAGAAGGCTGTGGTCCAGAACGTCTTAAGACTTAAAGGTGAAATGTTGTTAGTTTGTAAGATCTGTATGTATAAAATAATCCTTAGGTGTAACATAATGGTGTGTGAGTGAGGGAGCAAATTGGTGGATGTGGTTGTGAGATGTGTGATGTAGGAGGTGCGGTTCGGTGCCATCAACAGGTGCACCGAGGAGGCGAGAAAGCCCCCCCCTCCCCCTCCCCTTCTGCGCCCCTGTCTGTGCACACAGACAGGATGCATTTCCCTAACCAATGCATACTGGTTAGGGAAAGGATGATGTGCAAACAGGAAGACAGCAAATGTGAAAGCAGTATGGTTAGACTTTACTTGTTGAAATAAGTACATTTGAAATTTTTTTTTGCAGTTTTAAAGTTTTAATATTTTGCTTTCAAATACAATTATATTTGTCTATTCTGATTTTACATCTAAAACTGAACAGCACAAGACTGAGCAACCACCGACCCTCACATGTTTGTGGATTTATGGATATTTCTGGGTAACATGACCCCAAATTATTCTCAGAAAATCCGCCAGTTTGTGGGTTTTTGCCTAGAAGATATATAAAATATAAGAACAGACGGCTTTAGAAGCCGAAATATGTAGGTTTAATGCTATGCTATTGGCTGGAGTTTGCAACGAATCCAGTAGTGCCGTTAATTTTCCCTTTCACAGATTGGTCGAAACCCCAGAATCAGAAATAAGTAAGACTGCAGACTTTCACTTCCACTGCATCACTAAGACAGTTTCCACTGGGTGCATGAATTCAAATTAAGATGTATTTGGTGTTTGAACTCTTAAAATGGGTAGTTCTCAATGTTCGTTGAGGGATTTTCAAGTATTTATGAATTTTAAAATATGTATTTATAGTTTGGTTTCTGTCAAAATGCAACAAAGGGTTAAACAAATTTTTCTAATAATTTAATTTTACATAACTGCTATGGCTCCCATGCTTTATGAAATATTTCATCCTATTTGATGATTGATATGATTATTGCCATGGTTTACGTGCAAATGAGGCAATTAATTCAGTTTCTGTTAATTTGTGAAACTTTTGGAAATTACAGCGTTTGCAGTGCGCCACAATAAAGGAAAAATAACACAGAAAAAATGGTGGGAAAACAACTTAAAGCCACTGATGTACAGCTTTTTTCTCGCTCTCTGTGTCTTCTTTGTTCTAAGCTCAGATCCGTTGCTGTGGCAACCGACTAACAGCAGCTACACTAGCCAAAATGAGCTGAGATTACATTCAGGTGTCTCACATTAACTCCATTACGGATTTAATGTTTTTGGGCTTGATGTTTATTTTTGGATCATTAGTAAGTGGTCGCCTGTGATCTGTCAAAGTGTAGGTGTTTAGGTCATCTTATTTTAGTGCCAACTGAACTAAAACTCTCCGAACTGCAACGGTAAATGTTAAGGTGCTTAGGGTCAAGCTAGCAGAACTAACCTCCTACTTATTATGTTAGTCACAATATTCCCGACTCAGTGCACAGGAACGGAGTGTGTGTGTCGCTCCGTAGTGACATGATGTCTGATCCAGTATGTCCCAAACCTTCAGAGAATAGTGCCTCAGATGTTTCACTATCAACATGCTTGATGTAAGTCTGTAGAACTTATTGTAATGTGTTGGACTGATCTTTATTTTTAAATCCAGGGTGATGGAGCATAAAGTCTCTTTACATCATGTAGGACAGTTCACCCCAAGGCCCAAGGATGGGGACCAGTGAGAGGTGTTCACTACTGTGGCTCATCGATGCATAGTGGCCTCCAGGCTCCCCTATAGTGATTTAACTCAACAACCCTGATGCAAGATTCCAAAAAGGTTTTCTGATAAATGCTCAAACGGTGCTCTGAGGAGTAGAAATCTGTACTTAGTAAATTAAATATTGACTCATGTGCCATGTGGCTGGCTGCTGCATGCAGTTAGACTCAGGGCAGACACTACTTTTACCGTTCATTTTTCACCCATCATCAATGTGTGAGAGGTAGTTCATCACTTACCAGAAGAATAGCTGCTGCATTTCAGCTGCACTTTACAAACCCGTCAGTTGTTTTAAGCAGCTGGACACTGCAGAGTAAACACACAGAAATGCGCTTTGTCCAAGCCCTATTGCGCACTTCAGTTCTAATTCTTCACATTAGAGAAAACGCATGAAGAAGACACCAACATTTCCGGCACGACTTGGTATCCTTTAAACTGTGTATCCCAATGTGTCTTCCTAGTGAGATTCATCATTGGTGATGTGAAGATGAGATATAACACAAATGCAGACTCAAGTGTTTGCATACTTTATTCTTCTAACCATTTTCTCTCATTTTAATACACAACCTCTGTCACTTAAGCATGTTTAAGAAACAGTACTATTTTCATAAATCAGGACATGAGTCAAGGCAACAACCTATTTGATTTCTTTTGAAAAGACGTGTGGTTCTTCACAAAATGTGTTTTTGAAAATTAAAAAAAAGCATTAATTTTGAAATACATTGCAAGGTTTTACAAAATCCAAAGTAGTTGTATTTTTTTTTTATTTATTTTTTTGAAAGTACTCATGGGGGGGGAAAGAAATCATCATATATCAATCATCTAATTTTCAGTGTGAAGTGAATGATTCTCCTCGCATCTTAAACAATCAGTTTATAAGACATTCAAAAGCCCCAGGAGTTTGTCTATTTCTCAGTGCAAAACTACATCTTGCAGCAAATTATGCATTTATTATGAATTAACCTAATTCACATTTACATGTCTTACCTGGCAAGAAACACTCCCAAAACACCCACAACCAACAAAAAAAGACATTTCATCTACTTCTTACAACAATAAAGAAACCTTTGTGCACTGATTATTCAACAATCCCAAACTCTAAGAACTGTAAGATTTTTTCAAATATTTTTCAGATCATTTTCTCAACTCTTTGTGGGATTTTGGATTATCTATTGATCTCCCAGTGGACGGGGAAGGGGAGAACGAAGGAAAAGGAGTGTCTTGTGCATTCAGTGACCTTGGATTTCACTTTAGTCTGGAGTATAAACAGTCTCACCTGGGGGGCAGAAGGCTTTAGTCTCTCCTGTCCAGGGATCACACACTGGCAGCAATTACACCGTCACTAAGGCAGAGAAGTGTACACTGTGAGAAAATATCTCTAACTTACACTATAAAAATGATCAAATTCTGACAACCACAGCTGATAGTAATTTATCGTCAATTCGAGATTTTTATATATATATATATATATATATATTTCTTTACAGTGCAGGTATTTGTTCTTTCAGTCGGCCCTGAAAGAACAAGGTTGACTGTTCTCGACCCTGGATTGTCTCACAGATCTTCAACCACAGCTGTCTCTTTCAGTAACAGTTGTTTTGTGGCAAATATATCGGCATAGAAAACCCAGGCTCTCTCTTTCATCAGGATGGCCAGGAAAAAGAAAACAAGTCTTGTAAATGAAGACTCACAATATTAGGGAGCCAGGGATGACCTGTCCCATGGAGTGCACTTCGTCATGGAAGACAAGGGCCCTGAAATCACTGAGTGACCCTCACTAGTGAGGTAGAAAACTCTTTCTTCCAAAACATCAGTTACAGCAGGAACTCATCAAAAATATTGATACATTTTTAGATTTATCTTAGCTACTGTCACTCCTCTGTCAATTCACCTCGTTCTCTCTCTCTTTCATTGACTTCCATTCATTTTTCATTTATTTCTATAACCTATCCCCTAAACCTAACCATTTCCATTACATACCTAAACCTAAGCCTAACCTGAACTCAGTTGACGCCTCAGTCCTAGACCTAACCTTTAACCCCACAACAGCAGATCTTCTTATTGGCAGTTGGTTCCCCCACCAAGATGTATGTTTTAAGAAAATTGTTCTTGTTCTGTATCAAACCTAAGGTTACTCACAATCCCATGCCTCTCCTTTAAGGGACTTTATTACAGCTGATTGGCGGATGGAGAAGTTTAAAACAAAGGCCACACTCTGCAAAAGTTTCAATTAATGTTCATGTTCCTGCAAAATGAAAAGAAAAAAAATCAATTGATTTAATCTGCACAAAATAAGATGAAATAACGGGTTATAACAAATGAGGTGAATAAACGGCAACCTCAAAAACCTGCCTTTTATAAACTGTAAAAATCAGTTTTGCCTGGTTTTGTTTAATTAACTACCCTCAAACTATTCATTTGATGCTGTTTAAAATCCCCTAAGGCTTCATGGCAATAAAGAATTCCACTTTGTTAGCTGTTGTTTCTTCGTTATGTGTGAGTGCTCGCACATGTATTATTCATGTGTGTGTGTGTGGGTGTGTGTGGGTGTGTGTGTGTGTGTGTGTGTGTGTGCATTGTTTGTACGGGCACATGAGCTAAATGCAATGTAAGGTGAATTGGAGAATTGAGCTTTTGATGGGGAAATGTTCTTGTTAGTGTAAAAATATGCTTATTCAAATCCCTGGTGGAAGTTTCTGTTTTAGCAAGGCAATCAATTTGCGGACTAGCGGGTCCGGGCTCCATGGATTCCCAATGTGAGCCGTACGGGCAGCAATGTTGCAAAATGACAGTGTTTTCAATGCTTGCTGTGCAAATAACACTTTGTACTATTCTAGAAAGTAGAAACATAACTTCTTTTCTATCATTCTCATGCTTAAATAATACACTGTAGATTTCCTTGATTTTTTCTTTCTTTCAGCATCAGCATGTCGAAAAACAAAATAACTATAAAAAAGACCAATAAAAGGAAATCAACCCAATTGTTTGATTTCCAGGGTTCTTTCTACAGCAGCTCATGTCATTCAGTTCTGCTTACTCTTCAACGTCTTTTACTTTTTCTCTTTCTTTGATCACCTCTATCCTGTGAATTTAGAATAAAACTTGATGTTTGATGCTTGATATCATTTAGTTGAGCTCTAACTGTGATGTTTTTTTCATTCTCTAACTCTTTCTTCCTGTTCCCCATCTCTTAGTGTCCGCCAACGACTGCGACTCCGGACCGAATGCCGACCTGACCTATTACACCCTGAGTCCAGATTTTATAATTTCTCCTCACGGGACCGTTTTCCCAGCGGGACCTCTGGACTACGAGAGACCCAATCACCTGTATGAGTTTGTCGTCATGGCAATTGACAAGGGAGAGGTCCCTCGGACGGGAACAACGACGGTACGAATTAGAATGGCCAACGTGAACGACGAGGCACCCGAGTTTTCCCAACATATGTGAGTAAGAGCTGAGATAAACACTTACAGTTGGTGGTGATGAGTCTCACAGTTAGCAGCAGCAATATGGTTGGTTAAATTCTGAATTTTACATGCAGGTCGTTAGATTTGAAAATAACGTGACTAAACTTATTTCTTCATGGCAAAACCGAGTCAGGTTGGCTCGGCTGCCTTGCATGCACCAAGCTTCTCTGTTCTACCCTCAATGTTTTTAAGGGAATGAGATCAGGACTTTATGAAGGCTATTCAGAAACATTGATTTTGTTGTCCTCAAGCTATTTTAGTGCTGTGCTTCATGTCCTTTTCCACTGAAAAGATTTATTTGCACCCAAGCTGCAACTTCTTTGCCTATGTGTTGAGACATTGTTTCAATATTTCCATAAAATGTTACTTCTTTACTCCACCGTATTTCAGGAAGAGTAGCAAAACGTGATGCTAACACCAGAGACTTTAGAATTGGAGTGAAGTTCTGATGCTTCCACAATCTTTCCTTGATTTTTCTACAAATGTAAGGATAGTGATTATGGACAAGCATATCAGTTTTAGATTTGCCATAACGTAGCACATATTTTGTAAATTATTTGCTCCTGTGTGTATTTTACAACTGTGATGTGATTTTCTGTTGCTTTGACTTGTGAAATTCAACTCCGTTTTCTAAAAAACAAAAAGACATAAAAAAATGGAGTTAAGTCATAACTCAGGAGGATCAGTTGTTCTTTATCCAATTTTAACATTTGATTGATGATCAGAAATATTTAACAGCTGAAGAAATCTGTAAAGAAGAAAATAGTTTTAACAACACTAAATGCATTGCAGAGCTTCAGAAAATCAGAAATAACTCCTAATGAGCTGCTATTTTAAAAAAAAAAATCCATATATCAAATAATTCTTTTAAAAGTAAAACAATAGGCGTGCTGTGGTGGCGTAGGGGATAACTCGACCCACATTTGGAGGCCTTGAGTCCTCGACGCGGCTGTCGCGGGTTCGACTCCCGGACCCGACGGCATTTGCCGCATGTCTTCCCCTCTCTCCTTACCCCCTTCCTGTCAGCCTACTATCTAATAAGGGACACTAGAGCCCACAACAAAGCCCCCTGGTGGGAAAAAAAAAGTAAAACAATAGTCAACATGGAAAAGGGTATCATGAGTAGGTTTTGTTATACCTTAAAACAACTAAAATGTTTGGTTTTACATATGGGAAAAGTAAGGACTCTTGAAATCCTTGGAAATGCTTGAATTTCATTTGGGTGTTTTCAAGATATAGAAGGTGATTAAATTCTATATATAGTTATTGATTAAAAGTGCTTGATATTCAGACAGCACCGTTTTATAATAAGGTGCAATCTGTTTGATTAAAAACCCAAATTTTGAAAATGTGATTTACAGTTGAAGCCAGATATTTTATATGCCTAATAAGACATATAAACACATTTACTTCTCTCTGTTGGCAGTTAAATCTGAATAAACTTGCCGTGTTTTATATCAGTTAGAAATACCAAAATTATTTCTATTTGCTAAGTGGCATCTTTTAAAACATGTTGCTTTTAACTGTAATTTTCATTATGGATTGTATTAAAGCATTTAATTTGAGCAGGAATGCCATTTACCTTAACACAATTTGTTTGTATAGTTTGAATTAAATGAATTTAATGGCTCAATGACTTCTTGATCTGTTTAATTGAAATAAAGGTTGTCTCATATTTTGTGCGATAAACATTTTTTGAAATTGGGGATTGTTTTGTTAAATTAGTATTTTTATTTTTAGACCAGTCAGGTGTATAATTTGTAATTTTACTACTTTAATCTACCTTATCACAATATAGAATACTACCTCAATGCATTATTAATGATGGTAATATGTAACAGTGAATTGAAACTGTGTTTTTTTTTTTTTTTTTTTTGTATTCTTTTTATCTCCAAAGTGTGATGCTGGAAAAGTTTGAAGACTTTCCCTTAAAATGTTTGAAAAGTGCTTCAATATTAAGTTTATGAACCCGGAACATCCCAGCAGAAACAGAGCTTGGTAGTCCTGCATATTCAGGTTGGAACTTTGCAGCTGCTTCCAAATTCAGCGTAGCAGCTTCTGTTAACACCCCCCAGAAGCCCCCACAACCCCCCAGACCCCTGTCCCTCCCCGGCCCCTCTTGTTGCTGTGGTGCCTGCATCTTTTAATTGGTTGATTTTCTGGCAGAGAGCTGGGCAGATTGGTGAGGCAGGGTCAATCAACCATGCCCACTAGAGCACCCTCAGGAGGTCCTGAGCCCAAACTTTATGTGCATGGAAGTGCATTCTGTAATTGAGGAAGTCCAAGGGAAATACGGCCTGGATATGGAAAAGTGATGTCGTTTGTAAAGTGAATTTATATGCAATGCATCTGATAAGAATGTGAGAAAATGTTTTTGTTTCTAATACCTTGTGGGGACCATTTTCCTGACATATACTACGTTGTGGGGACCAAATGCTACTTCTGGGGAACGAAGCCTGGTCCCCACAAGGGGAAACGCTGTTTTTGGGTCAGG
The DNA here is from genome assembly GCA_903066815.1 of Brachyrhaphis roseni. Taxonomy (NCBI): domain Eukaryota; kingdom Metazoa; phylum Chordata; class Actinopteri; order Cyprinodontiformes; family Poeciliidae; genus Brachyrhaphis; species Brachyrhaphis roseni. The sequence continues at coordinate 16,640 of CAEFZY010034034.1, forward strand.
GGTCAGATTTAGGACTAAGATGTGAATTCAGTTTTGGTTAGGGTTAGGCATGTAATGGATAGGGTTTGGGTAAGGGTAAGGTTTAGGCTGTAGAAATGAATGGAAGTCAATAGAAAGTCCCCACAAAGATAGCAGCGCAAACGGGTGTGTGGGTGTGTGTGGGGGTGTGTTTGTGCATACGTTTGAGTGTGTCCAAGCAGGAAGGTATTGATTTAATGACAATGACAACAGAATAATCAGTTTTTCCCTTCCTGACCCTCAGTCTTCTGGCACAACTGACCCAGAAATCCTACTTGACAATACACACACACACACACACACACCCCCACACCAATTTAAACTTATTCAGGGAGCCTCACACGTGCTTTCTTCTGTATGTTCATTTAAATGCATCCATAATGCAGTGATGCCTTTGATGAACTCTTCCTCAGGCTCGGTACAATGGCTATGATGAAAAGACAGGAAATTAGAGCAAAAGATAGAAGGCTCATTAAACATGTCATTATTCAGGCAGAAAATGTGGCCTGTTCTTATCGATCTGTGGAGTTGGAAGCATTCAGTAATGAGTACCCATGTGTGTGCGCGTGTGTGTGTTATTTTTTTGCCAGGTCAAGAGGGAAGCTTGTCTAAGCAATCAAGTATTTCTGCAGCATTTTTTTTTCTCTTGCTGTTTTAATTGTTTACAACTCAGATCTTTGTTGCTGATTGTTGAATTTTACTCAAGGGTTGATATTGTCAAAAATAATATCACAATATTGCATTTTTTTCTGCTACTTAACTGTTGATGATCTAAAAAAAAAATCCAATAATTACAAATCTAGTTATTGTAAATTACATAATGTACCCCTTTTCTCTCTGTTATATTTACTGATGCCTCTTAAATACAAGGCAGTGAAGATAATTAGTTAAAAAGAAGTGTTCACAATTTTAAGAGTAAGTACATATATTCACATTTCTATTTGAAGTATAAATGGTTGATGCTGACGTTAGCGTTGCTGCTGCTACATGTTTAGCATTCAGATTCTATTTTAGGCTAGAATGGTTTTGCCGATAGACTAAGTTCCTTTAGCACAACTTGAACACAACATTAGTCTTTTCCAGCATTCAGTCGGATTGCTATTCTGTAAATGTTGAATTTAACCATATGGAGCATGAAGGACAGAACTTAAAGAGCTTTTGATTTGGAATTGAGCAGAAAGGAGAGAGGATGTTTTGCAGCTTTGTCAACTTTAGTCCCTTTTCCATTTGTTTATGCCATCAAAATATCATTTTAATTATTTGCATAACCTATTGAACGTCTTTACAAATGCCTTCTATCTGAGACAATAACAGATACTTAAGAAAAACTGACTGTGGGTCTTTCTGCTGAAAGGAAGAGTTTGCTTTGACACTCCCTGGACAAATCGCTTCGCTATAGAGAGATGTCCATGTGCTCAGGCCAAACTTGTCATCCTGAGTACAAAAGCAGTCTTTTCTGTCATTTTCTTCAGTTTTCTGAGGTTGTGGCTTAGATCCTGATTTCACGGCACACGGCTTACAGAGAAAATTGCTCTCTCCATGACAGATCTAAAGACAGGCAACATCTGCAACAATCCTCGTGTCATCCCAGGTTTTATCTGAACCACTTTTTCTTGAACTCGATATTTGTCCTCACCGGTAGCACAGCATGCATGTCCATGTGGTGTCTGCACTGAAATATTGGGTATCTACTGAATTGATTGACCAGCTGAATATACATAGGGCTGGATTGTCATGACGAGTCAAGTTTATTTGTATTGCATATTTGAGCAACAAAGCAGTTCAAAATGCTTTGCATCATAAAAACATCATGCAGTAAGCAATTATGAAGCAAACAATTAGATTTTGTCAAAAGCCCTCATCAAAATCATGAAGAATATTCACCATCAAATATGCATCAAATATGTTTTGCAGTTTTCCTGACTTTCCATTTCTTTTAGCACTTTGCTGTAATTAGACCATCTGTTGTTAGCCAGTGTAACATTCTCTTTTCCATGACTGTGCTTGAGTCGTACAGAAAATGCCAGAACTAATACGAATCCCTCAGAATTCCAGGTTGCAGCTGTCTTTGAAGAAAAACTCAGGTAAAAATATGAAATATTATTTTAGAACACATAGTATTTTGAGGCAACAACTTTCACTTGTTGGTAATGTTACCCTTTAATGTATATAAAATGTTGTGTTCTTGGTTGTACTGTACATTCTGTTTTTCATTTACTCAGAAAAAGTTTCTAAGTCTGCAGCTGCACGAAGAGAGGCAACTGAAGCAGATAATTGTGCTCTGTAGGTATTTTTCTGTCAGGGTACTTCATCTGTGGAAGTTTGGCTTCAGCATTTCTTTTTTTTTTAATTTCATGTGACTGATTGTGAATGAATACCCTACGATCCGGTAAATATTATTTGAATAAATTATAAATGACAAAAGTGACGTTATGTGTTTCAGTTTCAAGCGCCGTTCATGCCGAGGTGGGAGAGTGTCCGCATAAGATAGTGTGAGATGAAGTGATGTACAGATTTTGCATATTGCACTCAGAACACACTCATGTTGAAGATGTATCACAGAGAGAAAAAAAAAACTTTACAATCCAAACCTTTTCTGTCAGAAAACTGAGGGCTTCATGAGGCAATAGCAACCGAGTATTGTCCCAGCTAATTTTTTTTTTAAAAACCTGCACTTTAAACTTTTGGTAAACACAAGAATAAGACAAAACTTATTTATTGCTGCTTTTCTTCATATTATGACACAACCTTGCTCAAGCTGGGATCTTTTTTTTTTCTATTCCAACTAGGAAATATTTTATCTGTTGTTGCAGCAATTTTTACAACATACATTTTTTTTTTACAAGGTATCAATGCTTAATATGATTGCTCACTTGGGTTATTCATCCTATGATAAAAAGCATGTGGTTTTGCATGCCAGTCACCTCTGTGTAAGCAACCAAACATAAAGAGGCACCTGAGAAATCAACAAGAAGCGCGCTCACGTCCTTCTGCGCAACAGTGCAAGAAACATGAAGAATATTGATGAGAGCTTTGCAGGTTCCAATGCCACTGCTGCACGGTGCACAGTTGAGCTGGACATGGTGGGAAAACCTGTTTATGCAGTAATACGGGGTAACTGTGGCTAAAGCAGCAGCATTTTATTACTGCTCACAGGCTCATATTAGAATTTATGTTGTTGTTTACAGCCTTCTGGGTGTAAAAAGCTAATAATGCTGCACTTATTGATGTTGTTCCGTAATTGTTTTTACCAGCTTTAGAAAGTCATATTTTGTGTTTTTAATTAAATGTGTCCCTTTCAAAGTACAGCGCATGCAGCATTAATGAAACAACACTCCAATAAGTCGTATATAGCATAGAAAACGAAAAACTTGTTTTTTTAAAGTCCATACAAACCAATCCCACCAGTCTAATTACTGGTTAATATCAAAAATATAAATTTCATTGTTATCAATTTATTTCTGTTTCAGAGGCTTTACACATAGAATTAGCAACTTGGTGAGTTTACAATAACTGGAAAAGAGAAGTAACTCCATAATACTGTCCCTCCTGGATTTCAAAATTGTTTTTGTGATTTTCTTTTAAAATTTGTTTTTTTGGTGCTACTTCAGACATTTTCCAAGGATTTTTTTCTATACTTCTTTTCTCATTAAACCCCTTCTGAGATGTACCTGTCGAAGAAAACATGAGATAAAAAGCAGACAAAACGGACACAAGAAGGTATTTAGCTTGATTGTTGTTACTGACCATATCAATCACAGACTAAAAGTTCACAACAAGTAAAGCTGAGGCACCAGCGTGATAGAAGTAATACTGCCACCTGCAGGTGGGAGTTAGCAGCCACTCAGACCCAATGTTTTTGACCATTTTCTGCAGCAAATTTATAATAAATACACAATAACTCATGGAGTTGCGAAAAACTGGACACAGTAACTGTAACTTGCCACACCAAGTAAAGTCTTTGCAAATGTCATACAACATCATGTCAATGTCACATATTTGCTTGTAACAGTCTCATTTTAGAGCTCTCTCCATCTGATATCCATCAAACCTACATTAGTTCATCTGGCCTACCATCCAGCACAAATTATGCTTCACAGTTTTTCAGGTGTGTACAAAATTATTCTTGCAGTTTTAATTTTGTTGCTGTTGTTGGATTTTTAGAGGTCAACCTAGAAGACTTTATATTATGGACCTGCTGTAAAACAAGTGTTGTCGTGCTTACCGCCTTGAACTGGTAGCTGGACATTCTCCATCAAGTTTTCCAGTTAAAGCTGAAATCATGTTCAATCAATCACAAAGTCATGGCATGTTGTCTAGGTAGTGAAGAAACATAGAAGCATCACATTAATTAACTAACGCCACAATTTTTTTTATTAATCTATAATGATCTTGTCCTGAAATGTTCCAAATGTACTTTGGTATTTTTTATTTTTTTTGCCTTGAAACTCTCCCATGAATGCCAATTTTTCTAGTTGCTTTCTTGGTGTTTAGTCATGAACTCTGACCCTAACTGAGACAAGTGAGACCTGCACAGGCACATGATGATGTTCTGGGTTGTGTTGAGACCTCTGTGAATCTCTGTGCCACTGAAGTAATAGTTGTGAGCTTAGTACCCCTGTGAAATTTCATCAACGTTCTATGCCATTTTTCTTTTATGGTTAATAAATTATTACTATTATTATTGTTATTATCGCTGCTATTCATAGTTCTAGTAAAGGCTTTGTAATCTTTTCCAGACTGATGGATGTAAGTCACTTTTTTTCCTTTCTCCTTTTTCGGTTATATTCCTGGGATTTGTTTTATTCCACATGTAAAGCATGAGTGTACCAGCTGATGTTTAAGAAGGAAAATGTAGTTAATTCCAGCTAAATTCAGATTTTACAGGGGGATGTATTTTTTTCCCACAGTGTGCCGGGTTTAGTGAGCAGTGTAGAAAAAAACAAGCTAAATGCATTTCTTTTATTTTATTTTTTTTTATGTGAGTGTACACTGTAACTGATCCAGAGTGGTAGGCGGTTTCCCTCTTCTAACACAGATCTATATATTGTGTTCAAAGGAATATATTACACTTAAAAAATATCATTTTTCTGATGCTTCTCTTTATCTTTTCTTATATGCGATCTAAAGCGTATGATGTACAATCACTGACCATCCAGGCCCTGAATGTTTGGGAATATCTCTGATGTTTCTCTGAACAGTTTGATTGAACTCACAAAGAGGTTTGGTTGTAGTTTCATGCTTTGTATGCTTTGCTTCATGGTTTAAGCCCTAAGGGAAGCTAACCCCAGACCAGCTAATGCGACTCTAGTGACTGTTGCAAGAGAACATCACATACTTCTTAAAGCTTTTATACTAAATCACCATTACATCCACTTCTATGATATTCTTATGTTTTCTTCTACATTCTGATGCCGATGTTAAGTCTAAATAAAAGTGCTGTCAATTAAACTTGTGTATGTACTGTACTGCCAAGTATGCTAATGGCCATACTTGAGCATGATTGACAGCGATAAGACCCTCCTGGCTGTGGGGTATTTCTGTAGTTTGCAGAAGGAAGCAGAACTGCTTGTTTTTTTGTTCTGTTTCTTTTTTTTTAATAGATAATCTGTCTTGTACTATACTGTCACAACATAGTAACAGTTTTAACAAATATGTAAAGAAAAAAGACAAAACTAATGATTTAAGTTTTCAATCAAGAGGTTGTTTAAATCATGTTTAGCTAGTTTTTTATTTTACATAAATTGATTTATGTACTTAAAAAAATACATATTGCTACTTATCACACTTGTTGAGTGGCGATAACAATTTTGCTTGAATATAGACAGATGTATATCACCTCTATAATATTAATAAAGGAATTAAACATTTCAATGAATGCAAATTTCACTATAGTGTCAACGTCTTGTTCCTCTTTCAAGTCTCTGTTTGCCTTATCTGCAGAAACAAAATGAACTTTCTAATTAAATCCTGAGACTAATTTCCACAGCTGACCCAAGGCATTACCTTCCAGGAAGCGTCTTGAGACAAGAAGTGTCTCCTTGTCTGAATGAAACGATGGAAACAAACTGAGGAAAAAGGCAGCGCAAAAAGATTTCAAGCATAATTAGTTTGCTGGTCAATGTCCTGAGGAGATTTAATAGATAATGGCCTAATTAAATTCATAGATATTGAATTTATTATTTGCTGTCAATTGAAAAGTTGGTATTTGATAGTTTTCTGTTCGCTGTTTGTATGGAATCAGTGTATGGCAGCTTTGGCAGGGAAATTTTGCATGTTAGAATAGGATGTCGGACTGTGCACTAAATACTTCCATATACATACCAATACTGAGTTGACAAATGGGTTAGATTGTTTGTCCCAAGGTGGCAGCAATTATTAGAAGAAGCTGTAATCATTTGATAGAAACATGCCTATCAGTCCATTCTTATTCTGTGTATGTACTGTATTTGACAACAATATATTTTTTGAAAGAATAATAAAAAATAATAGGGATGTAATGATGCACTCAAATAATCCAAGGGTCAGCAATCAGGAGCATTTTTTTCTTTCACATTTTGAAATATTTTTCATCCAATTTTCCAATTTTGACCAAAATTATTAAGAGGCGGGTCCCAATTTTGTTTTATGCAGGAAAAAAAATACCTGAACAAATCTGACCCTATTTGAGAAAAGTCATTTTCGCAAAATTAGCTACATTTTTAAAATATTTAAGCCTACTTCATTTAAGCAAATTCTTTATTCTACAGAATAAATAAATTGGTTGTTTTCCAGTTGTTTTTGTGCAGTTCTCTATAGTTGTGTCTGGTTTGTAAGAATCTAAATTTACATCTTAAAATCAGGAGGTCATTTTACGACTCAAGTGGTGGAACTTCACTTACATAGGCCTTTATTAGGACACTCAAAGACGCTTTACCATCTCGCAAAGCTGCTACTTCGCACCATCAGCCTTAGTTTTGCCCAAAGACACAACAACAGAGCAGGAATCGAACCGCGATCCACCGATTGCAGGGCGAATTCTTACCACTGTGTTTTTGCATAGAGCCATATTGATTTGGAAAGCTTATACCATTATAACAAGTAAGTCTCATGTTGGGCTAATTTGACATGTAGCAAAAAAGAAAAAAAAAAAAAGTGTAAGGAGTTAAATAGTTTTTATAACACTCTAAGTATTGTGGTTTTCACCGGGTACCTAGTTTAAGTGGCCGGTCTTTCTTTACATTGGTAAAAGAGAGGATTTTATTTATTGAATGTTGACCTTACAAGTCAAATGTGCTGTGGTGTTATGAGGAAATATGTGAGGATAAGCTTTTTCCAGAAAGCCTCCACCTCATGTCAACAAAGTAAAGAGGTCAACCTTTCAAGAAAAGCTTGGCTACCAAGCATATAAAATCCCTCTGATCTGTGCGTAAGGTCAGAAAGTTAAAAGCTGAGGTTCAAAGTGTTCTACTTCAAGATAAGGAGATTAAACAGAGGAAGAATTTTTAAAGGAACTAAGCTGAGCTACAGAATGTATGGCTGATAAAATAGAAAATACATGTGAGACATTAGTGCTCAAGAAATTCACATTATCTTACAGTTACAAAACTACTACTTCAAGCTGTTTAGGTACATGGTAATATATTCCTGACTTATTATTGAATAAACTCATGTTATTTGTTTTTTTCAAGAACTTTTCTTACACCACTTGCACATGTTTTTTTAAGCATTTGCAGTTCTGGTCTTCTTGTAACGGAAAAGGATCCACCTGTCACCGGACTTTTTATCCACACCGTGTCTCTTCACTCTAATCTTTCAATTTTTATTTTTACTTTTTTGCGATGGTTATAAGTTTACAGTAAATTTCCATAATTTACATCTAAACTACTCTGTAGAAATGTGATTATAAATTTCCAGTATATATTAACTGGGATTTGGATTTCCACCAGTGAGTAGAGTGTGTTTTCTGAAAAAGCAGACAATTGCGCATATTTTGATTCTCCATGTCTTCTGGTCATTGTGGTGGTTTAGCTGTTGTCTGCAGATAAAGTTCCCCCAATGACCCATAATCCAACATTTTAAAATGGGCTTCTATCTCCTACTGCTTTGTGCAGTAGTTTATTCACTTCCAAGGTTTAATAAAAGCTTCTTCACTGACTTTTTGGAATTTTGGGCTGATGTTTTATTAAAGTATGACCAGATTTTAATGGTGAAGGGTTTTAAAACTCATATCTGCTCTCACAAGGCGCCGTTGGTCAACGATTTTCCTAATTATGTAGAGATTTTTTATGACTTTGTTCAGTCAGTCAGTGATGGAATGTGAACACACATTGGACCTGGATTATCCTATGGATTATCTGTTGTTAATCTCTGAATTCCCAATTCAGAGCTGGTTGTTCATCCTCTGATGAAGAAACCTGTACTATACTCAGGTATGGATTGATAAAAATTGGATTATTGACTTAACATCAATCATCAGGGATGTTGACATTTTCAATTTGAAAACAAACTCCTGTCTTTACTTCAGTTTCCAGATGTGACCCACATGGAGCCTAGGTAAAGTACTGACAGCGCTGTTTGCATGTGTCTCATCAGATATCGGACGTTTGTGTCAGAAGATGCGGGGCCCAACACACTTGTTGCCACGGTGCTGGCAAAGGATCCTGATGGGGATGGGATCACGTACAAAATCACCACAGGAAATGATGAGGGCAATTTTGTCATTGACAGCCAAAAAGGTAAGACTTCTTTATTATGCTTCAGTCAGTTGACAAGGTCACAGTGTTCTCTGACCTCACATCTTCATCACTCTTACACCGTAATAAAGTGTTCATACTCTGTTTGTCAAAAATTGATTTCAGATGTTTGAAGTCCCACTGCACTAGCATTTTGTCACCTTCCTGTAATATTGACCAAAGTAACTTTCTGCCAAAAGTGATTTTGCTCAAAAACAGAGAGAAAAAAAAACAACTTCTGGCAAAAAATGACTTCTGCCAGTATTTAAGGAAGGGGAAGCTTTCCAGCTTTGTGCTTAATATATCATGTAATGGACAATGAATGCATATCAGCGAATCAGTCACAGTCACATGGTAGCAATTCAGTGTACTTGGGGTGTGCAGGAAAGTTGAAGTGATTCCAGCGTGACACTATATGTGTTTCCATTTACATTTTATTATGCATATATTGAAGTATTGAATTTGAAAAGGTTGAGGGAAATTTCAAAATTCAAACTAACTTCCTCAATTTTGGCAAAGGCTTTTGTGTTTGCTTGAGGTGGTTTTTGGCTATTTCTAAAAAGAGTTAATGCGCTAAATGGGGGATGGAAACACATTTGCCGGGTAAGTGCTGAAGTAGAGAACTCTCCTAGCCCAAAACGTCCAGCACAGAGGACAGAACTTTTGGCGTGGAGCGGCCAGGGAGAGGCACTCTAGGCTGGGATGGGAATGGTGGAATTGATGGGTCTGTGTCTTACCAGAGGAGCGAAACGCTGAATAATTTCAAAGTTTAAATCTCCAGCTCAGGGGAGAGGACTCTCCAATTTTCTGAGATGTGTGGTCCATGATGGTTTGCAACCTCAACATTTTATTTATTACAGCTGTATGTAGCATCAGCATCTGATGAAGTCATGCTTTGTGTAGCCTGGTTGAGTTGCCCCAAACCAGTAGATGGCATTTTCTTGTTTATTTCTTTTTTCTTTTATTTTCTTGCAACGTTTTAAAAGTTTGGTCCAAATTCACATGGATAGAAGTGTAGCTGTTATAATCCCAGATGAACTGGTCAGCATATTTTTGATATATCAGTTGAAAGGAGAATGACCAGGCAGGTTTGAGATTATATAGAGCTAACAGTAGTTCAGCTAACCACTTGCGACATTCAATATATGCAGAGTACCAACTCTGAAAGCACAACGACATAATTATGGTATATTTAACACAGTTTTGCAACTGTGGATTAAAGTTAACAGTTGGATTAAAGTGCTGTTGCATGGTCGGGTAAACTCAAGTACAGCTGTGAGAACAGAATTCGGTGCAGGCAAAATAAAAGCACTGTGTCAAGTGCAGTGTATGGGTGTGGAGATTATTTTCTTGTCACACTTTGAGCACCAACTGACATTAAATATCACAGCCTTCCTCAGTACTGTTGCTGAGCATGTGCTGCCCTTCCTGACTGCCTTGTACCCATCTTGTAACAGCTACTTCCAGCAGAATGACGTGTCATGTCTCAACACTCAAAATTCTCTAAGTGATTTCTTGAAACATGGTAATTAGCTTGGTGTGCTCAAATGGCCTCCACAGTCACCAGATCTCTGTCCAGTAGAGCAGCTCAGGGATGTGGTGGAACATGAGATTTGCATCATGGATGTGGACCGATGTGGACCAAAGGCATGTCGGTGTGCCTGTGCGTTGCTGACCTACGGCCTACGTCCAACACTTTGTAGAATCTACGTCATGAAAAACTGAAGACAGTTGTTGCCATAGACACTTCTGTGTAAACGACACTGACTCACATCTTTGCGAAGTATATGATTCCTGACAGGTCAAGTCATGATGATATTAGTATATTAGCCAAAGTGTCAGGAGTGTTCCCACACCGACTTGGTAACAGAACACCCTCCCGGGGTTTATGCTCTCACGTCTTCACTTCCTCTGAGGAGGAACCACATGAAATAGGAAGCTGGGTTAATGGCGCTGTTGTCTGTCATCTCTTCTGGATGCTGTTTCATACATGTTCATCGTTTTTGTCGACTGTACACCCAATCTGAGTCTTTATATCACATTAAAGGGTAAAACGAGGACCTTTTGGAGATTCAATTACTTAAGACTTCAAGGAATAATTCCCTTTGTTCACCAGCGATGACATTCACTGCCAGCCGATAGCAACTGTGGGTTTTTTTTCCATGAGAGAGAAGACTTGAAAGCATTCAATTTCATTTGCTATCACATGACTGCAGACTTTGTTTGCCATTGATCTTGATTATTTCCTGTTGAGTTTTACCACCAAGACCCAATTTCTAAATGGCATTGGTTGTATACAAAAACATTTCATTTTAAGTTACCTTCAACTAAATTAAGTTCTTCAAGGCAGAAAGATTTACGAAGGATTGTGTGAATTTTCAATCGGGGTGGCTATGTTTGTTTTTCATCAACTTTTTTTTTCTGCACGTTTTGAGGTATCGCATTAGAAAAGGTTGATAAAAACTGCAAAATTCGAAATAACTTCCTCAATTTTGCAAAGAAAAGTTTCTTCGCTTGCTTGAGGTGAGTTTTTGCTTTTCCAAAAAACAGCTAAAGCACTGAAGGAGAGAAGCACTAAAACATACCTAATGTAAACAGTTATTCTGCAGAGATACTTAAATGTTTTCTTGCCCAAAGCCAAATGTGATACATTTTTACGTCGACTGGATATCCCATACAGATGATAATGAATAAAACTGTAAAAGTTGTGGACAAAATAACAGCAGTCCAGTAAACAGAACAATGTTTGTGACCCACATATTGTTAAGTGGTAAGTAATTTTTCAGTATGTAGAAATAGGGCTTTGTGATATTTAGCTTAGTTTATTTTGCCGGATTAAAGTAAAGATCAAAGAAGACAAGATCAAGAAAAAAGAAACCTCCAATAAAACCTCAACCCAAATATTCCACAGAGCCAAACCTGGACAGGTCGCCAGAACATGTTTTATTTCACCTTTATTTTTGGCGTTTTATCTTTTCTGATAAGCTCCAAATCTTTGAGGTTGAAAAATCTTCCTACTGATAGCTTTATCTTTAGCTTCTTCTGGAAATGTTTCTATTGCTTCCAACCAAAAGCAGCACACTGGTAAAGGGATAAGATTACCTTCAACCTAATTTTATCACAGGCATGAAGAAGTTTGGTTTTAATATTAATTTAATGAAAATCTCAGTTACATAAGCAACAAAATATTCATTTTATTTACATTTCATTCAGTCTTTTCAACTATCAGACAGGTAGGTCAGCTTTCAACTATCAGAACATAGGACTATTCTTATTTTAAAATATCAAAACGTTACATTTTCAGAATTTATTTATTTTTTTGCATAGACCAAAAATATATTTTTCTTTTCTCCTTTAGACTTTAGTATTTATAGGTTGATGTTCTGGGGAACAAACTGCGGTTGGAACAGATGTAGTCCCTCTCAGGAGCTGATTTAGCATCAAAGTTAGAATATTATCCTCCTTTAGATTCTCCGATCAATCAGCTCTAATTGTGTGACAAACACTCCCTACAAGTTTAACTGGTGTGAGACATTTCCTCTCCTTTTGCATCAGATTGCAGTTATCCAAACCTGACACTGCATCGCAAACACAGCATGATCAGAAATGCTAGAGAAAATGGAGAAAGGACGCTCTCTGTCAACAAGTTTTAAAAATACAGGGAAGAAAGACGCTCTTCAAAATCCAACATATTCCCAGATCAGGAAGCATCTTTGTTTCATGGTGCGATTTATAAATCAACTTAGTTCAATTTTAATGATTGAAGATCTGTGGGCTAGAAAACAAGTTTGTTAAATTTTTTGCATCATTCTTAGATGATCAGATTTCAGACTGCTCAGCTCCTTTCAGAATGAGATGTTTTAGTCTTTGTCACTTTAGATCTAAATAAGCTTCTGTTGGCCACGCCCCCCAAACTTATCCTTTACACTCGCATGTGAAAATGGCTGCAAACAGATACAAGCATACATCTTTGACAAGCATTAATGGAGCCTCCTGCACAACCAACAAGAATGCAGCAAGTGATTTTTGGATTGTAAGCCAACAACAAAACACTTGTATTTCCCAGCAACCATTGTGCAGCGCATAGAGTGGTAAAACCAGCTGACCAAAAGTGCTGAACCTCCACTGGGGTTGCTAGGTAATGGGCTGAGCTTCCCTGGGGTTGCTAAGTAACAGGCTGAGCTTTGCTGGGGTTGCTAGGTATCTGTGATACTTATGATATAATTTTAAAAAGATGGTTTGCACAGGATTTTATTTAGGAGCACCAGAATAGAGGGGATCGATAGGCATGCCCCATTTTTGCATTTCTATCTGTAAAATAATAATAATAATAAAAAAGAAAAACACTTAGACTACGTCCTATTGGTCATTAACATAAAATCTCAACATTACATAGTGTGTCTTTGTTTTTTAAGTGGAGGGGTTAAATACTTTTAACATAATGTGATTTCGGCTTTTCTTTGTCACAGACATAAAGACGACCTTATAGTGCTATGTTGCCATAATGATTAGCATTTGAAACATGTTTTAAATGTGAATTAAAACATTTACATATTAAACACTTTAAGCTGTGTAGATTTTCTTAAATCTTGTTTCAGGTAACCTTTAATAGTAATGGGTTTACAGTGAATTAACCGACAACCTCAGAAATGCATAAACACACACACACCCAGACTCTCGCACACACCCAGAGGCCTTATTCAGCCAGCCTGCAGTAAAATGGGAGAAGCAAAGTGTGACACCATAAGCCTTGCAATATGATCCAATATCTTCTTTCAAAGAGCCCAATATTTGGTCATTAAAAGTATTTTATGATTCTTATAATGGAAGCTGAGCACATTGTGTTCCTCCCTCTCTCTCCAGCTCGTCTCATTCTCTCTGTGCTGCTGATGAAAATCTCTTCCAGCCTCTGCTTCCCTCCTGTTGCTGCCCCCCCGTTAACCCTCCCCTGTCCGTACTCATCCTAAATGTCCGACAATCATTCAAGTGATTGTTTTCTTCCCTTCTGGCAGAAGCGGCCTCGCTGGCTCTGCTCGCCATGTTAATTTGTCTGTAACTCACCCCAGAATACAGTGTGTGTCCGTGAGATTTAAGGCGGCCATTGGGATCTGAGCGGGCCAGTCAATATGACGCTCCGGCTCTTCCTATTAAAACCCATAAATACAAAACGCTCTTCTGAGTCAGAGGAAGTATTTACTGGACACCTAAAGAGAAATGCTGCTGTTAACAAACATGCAACTGTTATGAGCTTCATAATTTTTTGAGAAATGATATTTGTCTGACATGGACAGATTTTGTTTAATCTTCTTTGTGGTGTGTTCAACTTGTACTGATCATCTTGTCCTTTATTTTTGTTTTTTAGACTTCTGTTCTAAGCTTCTCGCCCCTTCATGTCTGCCATGATGTTCTGACCTGTATCTTTATGCAACAAACTATTTTTTACCTCAGTCTTTTTGCCTGCTTCCCTCTGGCAAACATACTGTAATGTTAGTCTGCTTTAAAAAATACTCCCACTCATTATAAGGTTTTTTATTTCTTTCATCATTTGATTTTTTTTTTCCTTTTGTTCTTTTTCCATTTGCTCCATTTTTTGTTGTTGTTGCTGTGGGGTTATGTTGCTTCCTCTGTCCCTCTCTTATAACTCTGAATATTTGGTTCTGCATAATAAACTGAATGATAGAAAATATATACTGAGCACACGAAGAGAGAGCCAATTAACTAGAAGTAGGAAGAACAACATTTCACCGTAAACCTACCATGATAAGTGGGTGTTTGAACTTTGGGCATCATCTGGGTTTCTGTTTAGATCATTTTCTTATCACTGGGTCAAATGGTTCTCCTTTGAGTTATTTATGCATTTATTATCACTAATACAGTTGGTATTGTTTCTTTATGCTAGTGTTTCATTGTTTATGAAACACTAGCAGTAGAGGATTTTTTTCACTTTAGGTTCTGTGGTCTTTCATTCCTGTACGTTTCCTTGCTCTGCTCATCTTTCACCCTTCCCCAGCCTGCTTCTCAGCACAGCTGTTATTCATCACCTTATTCTTCTCTCCTCAGCTGCTTCGACTTCACTCTGACTAGCTCTTCTGGTTCTCCTGTTATTTCACTAACAGGTTAACTGGTTTCATTGATCTCCACGATCTCTTTTCGTGTTTCTACATGTCAGTCTGTTATTTACTCCGTTATATTCCGTTGTTACGTACAAGTTTTCTGCTTTTTTCATGAATTGTATATTCTATGAGGATCTCCAGGTCTTGACTCAAACATCGTCATCTCACATGAAACAACCTGGCATCCCGCACAGGACGTTTGACACAGAAAAAGCTAGTTCTAGTATTTTTTTGATCCATATAAAGAAATGATTGACTTAAAACAAGCTCCAGTATCTTGCTGAAAAGACACAAGTTGCAAGTTTCAAGTGAGCTAAGATATTTGCACTAGAAACTAGACCAGATGTCTGGAAATTTTACAGTATAAAGAGCCGTTTTCGCCCTCAGTCTATTGAAATAAAACTAATTTAGAACCACAAATGTTACGTGACCTTTTGGAAATAAGAGATAAATGTCTCTTCTAGGTATGTTGTTGTCATTTTTAAACTGTCACTTTTTTACTTCTATTTTTAGGTTTCAGCATAAAGAAAAACATGAAACTTTGTAAATAAAAAAAAAACAAAAAACAAAAAAAACCCAGAAGAATAAAGGATAAATAAATCTTATTCTGTTGGGTGTTGATATTTGTGGGGAAAATAAAGACCTACAAATCATCTTATTGAGGATATTCAATGCATTAATTCCAAGACAAAAGAGGAATAAATTTTGAAAATCTGCTATTTTTATTAGATCCACATTTAAAAACATTAGTTGGTTTTTATTGTTTTTAAGGGGTTAGGAGCCATCATGGAAGGAAAGAGCCACTGCAGACTCCTGAACTAGACAAACAATACTTGGTAAGATTCTGTTTTTGCAGCATAATATGTTGTGAATTTCTTATCAATAGGACCCAAAAAATATATATTTACTGAGAAAAAACAAGAGTGTGTTCCTGCTGTATAGTGTTTCAATGTCTTACTCGCACTTTGCTGTTTGTCTTCTATTTGTTTTGTGCTGATCCTGATTACATTTATAAGTCTATCTTCCAACTTCTTCCCCCGTCTGTTTGGTTCCTCCTGGCTATTTTCATGAGAAGTGACAGCTGCCTGCTGAACCCCCAGGAAACATCCTCTGCATTTCCATTAAGTGACGATATGCGCTGGCCTTGTTAGCCCCTTTGGCCCTGATCCAGACTCACACACACAGGGTCAAATTCACAGTCATAATCACATATTTATGTACATGAAATCCAACTTGTTTGCCTACAGAAGCAGTCTAGTTTTTGATCGTCCACATGCATCTCAGCACAGACCCTTCTTAACGAGCTGAAAATAAACATGCACTGACATGAAAAAAGATACACACACACACACACGCGCGCACACCCCTGCCATTAAAGATGGAAAACACTCCTATGTGTATATACAACATTGCTTTAAACTCACAGAAGACCATCGACTTCTCCACTCTCTCCACGCCTTAACCCACACTATAGGGACACATCTCCTAGATTCAAACAGACACATGCTGAATGCTTTGTTCTTGGAATGTCCTGAAACCTTTTGCATGTCCCATTTTCAGCCACTTACCCAGCATGTGTTGCTCTCAACTCAGCCTTTTAGGCCCTATTAGATGTTTATGCCGATGCTAGGCAGAGTAAAGCTGGGATCAGACTCCGGGGCGCCTCTGGCTCTTCCTATATATGTAGCGTAGCAGGCAGGCTGTAGCTGCTCTCTGCCTCTGCCAGCTGCCTTTATTGAACTGGTCACATTTTTCTTTTTTTCTGGTCATCTGTCTCAGTTCATTAGGTCTGGGTGCACTCCACCGCACGGCCGGAGTAGAGTGGTTGAATGTGTTTTGTTGGAATGTTTTTTTTTTTTTCTTAAAATCATTGTTTTTGGGTTCAGAGTCCAAACTATCCTGTTGAGAGATGAGAGGTTCTGGACCGGTTCTTCAGGTAGCTGCTGCTGACGTTTGTTCCTGGATAATTAAGTCATGTTGAGAGATTACAGAGTTTGTTGAACCTGAAAGTTTCAGTCCTGTTTGAGAAAGTTTCAGGTCTCAGATCTGAATAGAAGGAGAGGCGGTTTTAAAGTGTGGCAGGTGCACTGCAAAAACACAAAATCTTACCAAGTATTTTTAGTAAGCTTTGAGAAATAGAAGCTTGTTTTTAATATTTATGAAAAAAATCTAGATCCACTGGCAGATTATTTTTGTGAGGATTTGAGTTTTTCTGTGTGTTTATTTTAGGTTTCTGTATCTATTGAGTCTCTGTGTTGTCCTGTCTACCCCTTGATTGTTCCCAGTTGTGTCTCATTCCCTGATTACCCTCCCTGTATTTAATCCCACCTGTGTTCTTGGTTCCTGGTCGGCTCTTTGTCTTATCTGTCTTGCTGTCAAGCTGTCTTGTCTAGTCTGTTGTCAGATGTCTTCTGGTTGCCAGTTGCTACCAGTTTTGAGCTTCAGCCTTCTGCTCATTCTGTTCTGCCTGGATTTTTGAACTTTGTATTTCTGACATCAATTCTTCATTAAATTATCATCTCCTTCACACCAACCTGGGTCCTCTGCATCTGCCTCACCACAAATTCTGACAATTTTCTTTGTAACAAGACATGTTTCCCTTGTTAAAATGGAAAATTCTGCCAGTGGAATTTGATTTACTTATTATTATTTTTTTATATTCAGGAATTATTTACTGAAAACAAGCTCCTACATCTTGCTGAAATATTGCTTATATGTTGGTTTTGTCTTATTTCAAGTTTACTGTAATATTTGCACTAGAAACTGGACAAGTTCTTGGTAGGACTTTGTGTTGCATCAGTGTGCACATCTCATATTTTCTTGCAGATCCACCATCAGAATAAAGCCTGAGAGCCAGTTCAGTCATGACTCTTTGCTGTTGAAGCTCTGATTCACTTTGTCCACAGAGATATTTAAACTCACAGACTTTGACATGTGGATGCCATCAAAGTAAGCATTGGCTGGCCGAATGGAATCGTGACGCTTTTAAGACCGGACGGAGCGGACAATGTTGTATAAAATATCTGTAATGTTGGCGTCGTAGTCAGCAGGAATTGTGCTATTACTGCAAAACATGAGATCACAAACTGGTTGGCCTTAGATTTAAGACCTAAAATCACACCTGCCTTTAAATGCTGTTCACAACAGGACCATATTGAAAAGGAGAGGACAGACCACTGTCAGTGCACTAATGTCTTACTACACCACTTAAACTATCAATGTAGATTTGTTCAAAAAACAAAAACAGAACAATAATAATAGTGTGGACTGTGGGCGCTGACATTAGCATTGGGGACGTCTGTGGTGCTGCTACATGTTTAGCATTGAGATGCTAACCAAAATGAATTCTCAGTGGGCCAAGACAGGCAGCTCTTTTGTCATTGCGTATCAGATTTACTGACGTACTGGAAACATGCATATTTGAAGGTTCCATCTGAAGACTTTTGTATGTAAAATCAACATGCTCTTAATCACGTTAAAATCTTTGTAATTAATTTGTAGAAATTATCATGTTAAAGTCCTGGCCCTAATTTGAAGGTGATACATTTTATGTTATTTATTACATGCAGGGAAATGGCTGAGTGCTGTTACCTTTTTTTTAAAAAAAATTCAAACTAAACCCCCACTGAGCTTTTTCTGGGTGAACTTGGTGCTCTCTACGGTTCTTAAGAAACATGCATGTTGAGTTGCATGTCTCAGGTCTCTGTTGGATCTCACTTGTTTGTGGAAAATCTTGATCCCAGTGCTACTTCAGCAATGTTCAAGCTGTTGCTTTATTGAATTTTAATGTATTGTTAATGGCGCAGCATGGATAGTTGAGTGTTTTTGTTGGGGATTTCAGGGACTTTGTGGATGAACAATTTTCTCATAAATGAAAGGAAAAAATAGCACTTTAAGAATATTTAAAGTATTCTCCTTCGGGGGCGTCGGTACACAATGAAAACACTGAGAGCCAGCAGCTCAAAAGTTTTATTTTTGTATGAATCTATAAAAGACTCAACCAAACGTTCATGGTTGATTTCACTGCCTGAAGTTTTAACTTGAATCAACATCTTTGTGAATATGTTGCGACATTTGTAAACTTTCAACTAGTCTTGTTGCCTGGCTTGATAGTAAGGTTGTAATAATTATTGTGGTTGTTTAACCAATGCTACACTTGGTAATTGCCAAAGCAAGCATTTATTTTATCACAGTGTAACGATAACAACCTGGTTGGATTTCTAACCGTTAGATGTAGCTGTGAAATATTAAGAGGATTGCGTCCTCTATTATCTAGCCTATGACTTTCTGTGCATTTTTTGTTATGACAAAACTTTCAAAATAGCAATTTTATTCTCACATCAACTTGTTCTTGCTTCTGTTTTTAATCAGTACATTGTTATAGATGGAAACTTTCTTTCTTTTATTTGGATTCTTACAGTTCCCTGCATCTACTCTTTTTTTTTTCTTCCTGGATTCTTCTGCATTTACTCTCTGTAAGCCTCAACACAGCATGATGTTGCCACTACCGCACTTAACGGGGGATACTGTGAAGTTTTAATTTTCCCAAACACAAACTGTTTTAGATTTACGCCAAAAACTTCCATTTTGTTCCCATTCGACCTGCTCACCTTCTCCCACATGCTTACTGCTTATAGCAGACTGTGAGTTTGGCTTTATGTAGCAGTCTTTCAGTAATGGTTTTCTTCTTGTCACTCTTCTACAAACACCAGTTTTATGGAGTGCATCAATGATAGTATTTTTGTAGACAGAATTCTCCATTTGAGCTTTGAGTCTCAGTGACCCGCATTTGTAGCGGGGGTCACTGCTACAAATGGGCTGTTTGTAGCAGTGACCATTAAAAACTTTTAATTTTGCTGTACAAAATTAAAAGTTTGTATATCGGAGATGTTCAATTTGACAGCACACAGACCGACTCACACCCATGTAATGCTTGTCAACAGCAGCCTTCCTTAGCATTCCATAAGAAAACCACTGAAGGTGTTTGCAAAGCATCCCAAGCTCCGTGTGCATCAATTCCTCAGAGCATCTGTGGGAAGTGTCAGAAAAACAACTCCAGTCCACGGAGATCTCTCTCTCTACAACCCACTTTACCCAGAGGATCGTCTGTCATCTTCCTGCTGTCACTGGGCTGTTCTGAGTTGTGGATAATCAGTACAGGTAGCTTTGAAACGTCTGTCTCTGCAGTTAGAGTGTGTCCACTCTGAACATAGTGAAGCTGCTGATGTCTCTGCATTGTTGTGCTTTTATTTTACCAGCGTTGAAAACAGTTCAGAGAGTGAAGAACCATGAATCTGTAGATTATTTTTTATAATCTAGAGATTATGAAAAATCTGCAGATTTTTCATAATCAAAAATCTGATTTTATCATAAAACAAAATGAATTTGTCCTAATAAATTCACACTGCATAACCACATCTTTGGTCCAGGTTCTCTAGTCACACCCATGCTGGTTTCATGACAAAACTGAGTGATGAAAGCAACAAACAGAATCTGTATGACAACATGAAATAGGCTCAAAGATATCCTGAAGTAATATAGCTTCACTAATTAACAGATATTCAAGAACAGATTATAAATAAAAAGTCACCAGCTGCATTTCCTTTGGCCACATAATTGTGCAATATGTCTTACTACACAACTTAAACTGTCAATGTAGATGTTCTACAAAAACAAAACAATAATAATAGCAAATAAATTTGATTAATGGAAACACACCGATTTCAAAAAGCTATTGTTTTTCAATAAAAAGTTTTGGCGCCAGGATTCCGCATCACACGAGTCACATGATCAACAACTGAATATTCAGCTTACCTAAAACTTTACAGCAAAGAAACCTTAGTATGGGGTGAAACATAGAGCAAGACTGTACATTTTCCTCCTCTGAGGAGGAAAACAGGAAAAGGAGTTACAGTTAAACATGGATCTGTTGTTGTTTTTAGTGTGTATTGAATTAGACTTAGGAATAACACAAAATAAACTATTTCAATGTGAAATATTTTGATAAATGAATCTGCATATTTTTTTTAATAAAAGGTTTTACAAAGGACATTGTAAAATAAACAGCTTTTTTTTTTTTTTGCAAGGTCATGTATCTAAGTCACGGCAACTTTCTTGATTGAAGCCAAAAATGCCTCTTATTGTTGTACTACTCGCTGATCTCTGGTTTAATCAAACCCTGCTTATGAAATGATTTGTTTATAGTTACAAAAAGTAGTTAAGAAGAGACTAATTGACAATAGCTGGATAGAAAATTTGAATATGGAGCCAAGATACAATTTTGCTCTCCCGTTTTGTTAGTTGACTGGTTATAAGAGACATTATAATGAACTGATTGATGATGATTCACAGACAGTCTCATGTGTGACATGAGAACATTGGTGCAGCAACTATGATGAGATGAAGCCTCTTGATGAAATGTTGATCCTTTCTGATGGTAGATGAAAGTTAATGATTCCTCTAAGATTATTAGTTCTGCTGCCGTCAGTATGGTGGTGTTTTGTTACTTTTTTCAGTGATACCCCCTGCTGTTCGGGAGGAGATCTACACCCCAAGACAGAGAGAGTTTTTGTAGGAACCCGTCTGTGTAGGAGTTAATTTGAGAATAGATCACACAGATCAACTATAATTTCATAACTTATAGCAGATTTTGAAAAAAAAAAACCTTGCTAAGTTAGCAAGCTTTTTTCACTTTTACAAATGTTATTTAAATGGGCGGTATTATGCAAAATCAACTTTTTTGAGCTTTACATCATAAAAAAACCCCACAATTTCACAATTGCGGTGTTTCCATTAAATAAGAAAGAGAGTAAAATCACCTAAAAAATAAGTTTGTTCATTAAGTGAGTCAATAAAAAAACACTCTGCGCCATGATGCTCTAACATCTTCCTGCTTTCAACCCATGGGTTGGGTCAGCTGCAATAATTGCACAGTTAGATAGTCAGTGGAAACGCAGTTGGCGAGAAAGTGGCTATCCAATTTTCAGATGAATTGTTCCCAAACCTGATCAGCTACCTTGTGTTGTTAACCAAAGCTCTTTATGTACATGGCACTAATTCATTCACTGGGGAGCCAATCATTGAAAAACATTACCTGGACAATAAGGTCAGAAACTCACACAGAGTATATTTCTAAAATAGCTTTAAAGATTCTGACTGCATAAAATACTTGTATTTTTATTTAGTATGGTTTTCTCCTTAGAAACCACTTGCTTGATCAGTGTCCGTCTTTGGTTGCCATGTTTCACACATGTGCAGTTGCAGTTGCAGTGATTTTGCTGCTGCGTGCAGTAGACGCACAAAACTAGGATAAAAAAAACAAAAAAACAATGATCATACGTTTTGGGACTTTAATCTGTCACATCAGTCCCCCTGGTCTGCTAGGCAAAGATAGAAGGATGAATAGGACACATAAATGCGTATCTACAGTAAGCGCATATATGATTACAATTTCAGGGTCGGAGCTGCAACAGCAGTCAAATGGGGACATGACAACAGTGGCACCCGCCGCTGTCTCTGAAGATAAGGAGGATGTAATAAGTGTGTCCATACTTTTGGCCCACACACGCATACACAAACACACACAGACAAGGTAAACAGAGCACGGAATGATGAGATGCATACAGAGTGGAGGAGAATCATTCAGAGCACAGAGTGGGATGCAGATGAGACGCCTACAGCAGACTGAAAGAGTCAGTCGGAGGAAGGGAGAAATGGGATGCAGCAGCAGCAGCACTACAAAGGGAATACCAATCAATTTAACATCGGGCGATCCCAAATAATGACAAATGCTGGAGATAAAAACGGACACAGAGTCATCCTCTGGCATTTGTGGAGAGAACGGTGCTTTAATTTAGCTCTATGCACTTTGTTGGACTCATTTGTTGTGTTTGCCCTTCACCACAAGCTAACAGAACTTTTCCACATGAGGGGAAGTTTGATTTGAGGTGAAATATTTCAGCGCGGTCAAAAGGTCTTTGCCGCTGTGCAGATTTCAGATGTTCAAGCAAAATCTGAAATAAGACAAAGGTAACTTAAAGAAATACAGAAACATTCTGAAGATGATTTAGATTATTAAGGCCACCTGTTTGTGCAAAACTCATCAGACCCTGAACCCTTTTCTGCAACGACTATCAGAGGATGTTTGTGGAGTCCTTATCAATCAGATTCATTGGAAGGCTTTTGAGCATCAGCATCCTGTTGGAGGCCCCAACAAAACACCTGAATCAGATTTAAGCAAAGTCTTTGACTAGACCGCTTCAAAACCTTCATTCTGCTTTTTTCAACCATTCGAGAGTGGAAATTCTATAGTACTGTGGATCATTGTTCTGCATGACCTAAGTGTTATTGGCCTCTGCATGGGTCAAAATGATGGCCAGACATTCTCGGTGATTTAGTTTGCTGGAGTGTAGAATTCATTGTTTCATCGATTACAAATCGTCACTCATGTCCTGAATCAGAGTGACAACCATGGATTCATCACACAACCCCCATATCTGGTTGACAGGATGTGGGCTTTTTTCTAGATAGTTGGATAATTTTATTAAAAATTTTACAGAAAATCCACCTTCCAAAAAAGTTCAGTTTCTTGCAGTCAATGCAAATAAATATGTTTAAGGGTGTGTGAATGACTGATTGTAGAGTAAAGTGTGACGTGGATGCAGACTATTTAACATTTCAATCGTCAGTCCACAGAATGTTTTCTGAAAGGTTTTGGGGATTACCAAGTTTTACAAATCTGAGTTCTAGTTGCAACTCTAACATTTGTGGCACTTTGCATCATTGTGAGCCAAAGGCCAAGCACACTTAGCTTATGCAGCACAATAATCCACAGTACACTAGCAAATCCACTTTTCTAACTAATCCACCATTAGCAATGACCTTTTGTGGTTCATTGATCTCAACTTCTACAGAGAAGTGTGTGGAGTCAGTGGGATTGTGATGGGATGAGCTTCAGAGATGTTAATTTGTTTCCTTATGTCATAATTACAATTAAAGTTTTCAGCCATTGTTTACGTCTAGATTTACTCTGTCTGACTTCTTTTGGTGCAGAATTCACATCACTGACATAGAAGTCGTATAAAATGTGACATCACTATTCACACTGCAGACACTTCGATTTAGTTCCACATGTGGAAGTGGGACAGATTGGATTGGATTTTTTGGGTGAAAAGTTTGGAGTTGGGCCGTTCAGACAGTAATAATATTGGATGCGTTTTGACAAAACAAATAAACAAAAAAAAAGTTTGGTTTTCATTGGCCTGCTGTGTGAACATCGCCTAAGGCAGAAAATCAATATGGTTTGGATGCTGAAAGGTAAAAGGTTTGCCTTTTATTGTGAATTTTATGAGGTCTCAATAAATGCAGGTGGTTAATCATTAACTATATATTAATGATAAAACCCATTAAACTGTTAAAATATCAATAAAAAGCTGTTTGTGATTGTTTTTATGGTTTTTTGCATTTAATATCGTAAATTTTGTGGTGCTGATTTAGAAAAATTTATGCGAAAATGTAACAATATTTGCACTCATGTACAATGCCAAATGTGACTTTTTATTAATCACCATATCGACAACGTGACATCCAGTAAGGCTGAACAGTCTCTTCTACCCAATGTTTTTGTCCAATTTTGAGAAAAATTTGCAGTAAAATCAGAAAAAAAGGTGACTTTTGCATGAATTTTGTGGGTTTGTGAAAAACCGACGGGACTTATTGATCTAATTTGGAGTCCAGAGGACCACATGACAAGCTATGGCGAGCCAGATTTGGTCCCCGGGGATTGAGTTTGTCACATGTGATCTAATGGAATGAAAAACACTGGAAGGCTCTGTGTTCGTTTGAGGTCGGTCATATTAACTAAAATGTCTGAACTCGATCCTCCATAAAGATGCGGTAGTGTGCTAACTGCTGCCACCGCTCTGTTTGGCTGCAGGTTTGATCCGGCTGCGCTCCAGCCCGCCGCCTCGCCTGCAGGGCGTGGAGTACGTCCTTAACGTCACGGCCACAGACGACAACGCCTCGGGTGGGCCACAGGCGCTGGCCTCCACGGCGCAGGTCATAGTGGGAGTGGACGACGTGAACAACAACAAGCCCGTCTTTGAACAGGTACGACGCACCATCACACGTTGGCGTCATCGAGTGCGATTTGAACTTGTTCCACTTCCCCAAGTGTTTTGTTTTCAGCTTCCATAGCAGCTCTGCGGTTCTATTTCACCTCTCCTAGACGAATCTGAAACTTTCCTCTCCAAGTATCGTTCCGCTGCCTTTCCATCCTGTGGAAGTGTTCTCCATCATTTCTCTCTATCCATGTCTTTGTCTTCCTATCTCGTCTCCTCATTAGTCCCTATCTCTCTCCTCTACAGGAGCGATTAGCGAGCATGACCCTCATCTCTTTCCTCGCATCTCCATCCTACATCATCTTGGTCTTTTAATTAAGGCTTTAAGGGATGTGGGGGAAATCCCGACCGACCTGCTCTAGAAGAGCTGCCTCTCCACCAGCTTTTTTTCTTCTTCTTGCCATGTTTCAATTTTAAATTAGGTGACTTTTCAGCCCCCTGAGGTATCCCAAGCCAAGAATAGGAGGTGTGTGTGTGTGTGTGTGTTGCTGCTGAGTAAAGCCTGCTCTCGCTCTTGTGGGAAGAAAGTGAAACGGGAAGCGTTTTCCTTTCTGCTTGATATCCTGTTAGCCAGGCAACAAGAAGACGAAGAGGGGTCTTTAAAGGGATCATGTTGGACCAATGGAAACGAGCTGCCAATGTCTAAATTAAAAACCAACCTTACTTTTAAGCTGCTAATAACTCCAAATTCGTTTCGATCGAAGTGGCATCTGTCATGTTTTCGTCTCAACTGAAAACACGGTGAACTGAAACTTCACGCTCAGTTTTCTCTCGGGGTTTTTTTGTTGTGTATTCCACTTTAGTCGCTCTTCTCTTCCTCTTTAACCAGAGGCTGATTGAAAAAGACAAACAGTCTCCTGGTACTTGACATTTGCCTCCTCCAAGACAAACTGAAACATTCAAACTATGAACAAAATATGAAAGTACGGAAAGGTAAGAAGTTGAAGTTAACTGTTTTCAATAAGAATGTGATTAAAAGAAAGTTTTGGAATGAAAAACGATTAAGTGTGAGGTGGATTGCAAAGGTCTTCTCAAAAAATGTTTTTAATATTTTGTTACATTACAACCAAAAATGTGTTTTGTTGAGATTTTATGTGATAGACTGACTCAAAATGTGTAATTGTGGAAATATCAAAAGCGATGATTGACTCAGACTGTGAAGCTGCATGAGAGCTTCACAGTCTGTTGATTCATTTTAGAAAACTAACCCTGCACTGCAAAACCACAAAATCTTTTTCTATGTGTAACAACATATAAAGTGAAATAATCTGCCATTGGAACTAGTACTTTTTAAAATTAATATTAAGGAATTGTTGACTTAAAACAAGCTCCTATATTTTACTGACAAGTTACTTATCAGTTAGTTTTGTCTTATTTCAACTGTACTGAGATATTTTCACTAGAAACTAGACCAGAAATACTTATTCGCAAACACAAGATTTTGTGTTTAAATTTCTTCCCATTTTCTTTTTTCTTAATGATTCTGTTTGCTCACCAGTATTCTCTAGCAAACCCCACTGGCCTTCATATAACTGTTTCTATAAAGACATTAAATGAGACACAATTGGACATTTTTTTTTGCGTCTACAGTATTTATTATTTTCACTTATTTTTTTGTTGTATTTCGAAATAGAGAGCGTTTTCATTTTTCTTCCACTCCAGTCAGGCACTATGGTCTACTACATAAAGTCTCAAGTAAATATAAATAAGTTTCTTGTTTGTAATGTGGCAAAATGTAGAAAAGAAGGTGACTCAGTTTGTAGAACACCATAGCTCATTTACTGAAGACGACCCGGGGTTAGTCTCTGTGTCCTCTGTCGCTCACAGTCAGCATCTGGACAGTGAAGCCGACAGAAGCCCTCATCCAGATCTTTGGACTTGCCTCAGCCTCTCGGGCCTCTGGGCAGCATTCAGTAGACCAAGACGGCAAAAGAAAGAGACAAAAGCACAGAAAGGTGGTGATTCGGAGCGTAACAGGTTCTAGTATTTCCCAGTGGCAGTGGCATTGCACACACACAGCCACTGATTGCATTCATTACTAATCTTTAGCCTCATGGTGTGGCCTCGTCAAATACTAGGAATTTGTAACGCAACATGAATGCTGCAGCTATGGGCTTACAATGCCCATTATGCTGCTTTATGTAATAATATAATTAAATTTTTCACCAGTTATTACAAAAATGGAGAGATTAGTTCTTTTTAAATTATTTTTTTAGAAATGATAATGTTATAATGCTGCGTTATGTAATAAAGAATAACAAACCACTGTTTATGTTCATCCTAATCAGTATAATTTCTAATAAAGATCATGTTTTTTGGGGCATTTTTACACCTGATTTTATTCCATTATTACATTACATTTCTTCATTACTACATAATGAGACATCACAAGGAATAATAGATTGTTAACATGATAAGTGTGATTAGTAATTGTATGACAGCTTCCATTGCAGCATTTATATGGTCAAATGAGAGAAATGAATACAAACATAACAATCTGATGTGATGAACTTTTTTGAGGTTGATTTGAGTGAAAATCATGTCCAGGAGGAACAAGGTGGAAAACTAAGGATGAACAGTGATGCGATCAGGCTGATCAATTTCAGGCTGTTCTCTCGTTTAATGCTACAGTTACATCAGAGAATGCAGCTGGCTGTCATGTCTTTGATGGCCGCAAGGTCCTGACCAAGGGATTTAAAGCTAAGGTGGCTGGACGCAATACATTTGAACTGTTTTAAAGATAAAGAATTGATAAATCAGTGACCTGCAGCAGTACATGACTGCATAGGGGAGTTCTGATTTTGTTGGGACCTACAGTTTCCTGTTGGACAGTTATTGAGACAGAAACAGTCTCTAACAATTTACATATTTAGCATTTTGTTGCTTGTTTTTATTATTATTATTATTAATATTATTATTTTTCAGAGTTTAAAGTTAATATCAATTCAGTAGTTTACAGGCAGAGACTTGTTCACTGTACCCTGAGTAATCCCACTAGACACCGAGCCTGACACTTCACCTGCTTAATGCATCTCATCGCAGATTCTTTTTTGTTTGTTTTGGTTTGTTTTGGTGTAAACCATTTGCTCCGAATAACCTGCAAACAATTTGTTTCGCATTAACAAGCCGTTTGTGACACACAGCACTCCCCGTGACCCTCTGGGTTAATTGTGTTGGCCGAGTAACTCGATCTATTTCACAAAGTGTTTGCTCCCTGTGAAGAGGGACGAACCAAACGGAACACGAGTGGATCTGAAAACGAGGCGGCGTCAAGGGAAGAACGGGCTGGCTGCCTTCCCTAAAGCGTGCGGGACATCAGTACTTCTGTCAGACACCAAAAAAAAAAAAAAAGCACGAGTTGAGGACTAAAGAGAAGAATGTGAGAGCTGCACAGTGGGAGATAACAGCAGAAACGTCAGCACTGTTGAAATGAAGAGAATAATACTGTACATGTCTGACAACTTCAGTGATGGATCTGAACAGAAAAAAAAAAAGAATGAAAAAGATATCAAGTACAACTTCTTCCAGTGAATCCCACTGGAGCAACTATGTGTATCTAAAGCTGTTGTTGGTGATTATAGCAGATTGGAGCCGGATCAGATTAGAAAACCTCTCAAATCGCATTTCTGTGTCACAAAGAACACTAATTCTAATATTAGTTGTATATTAATTAATTAATATTGGCCATCTTTTCTGCAACATACACTGTAAAATATTACAACAACATTAGCTATATCTGCTAACTTCTACCCTTTAAGTCAAAGAAATATAGCAAGTTTTAGAATTTGAAATTAAATGTGTTTGTGAAAGATAAACTGAAGTTGTGTGTTTTTTTTAATTAAATTTGTAAATCTTTTCTTGTTATGTCACTAAGAGTTATTTATACTAACTTAAAAATAAGGTTTTTAAGTTAGCAGTAAAAACACTAAAAGAAAAGGGCAGGACTATTTTCTACCATTTCCTCTTGTGTGTTATCATAGCACATGGAATATGCATGAAATAGAAATTTAATGCAAGTGTGTAATGCAGTTAGTAGTACGTATTAATATAAGATTTTTTATCTTTCCTGAGATATTTACCTTTTATTATTATTAATGTATTTTAATTATAGGTTTTATTTGCATAATGCACTATGCAAATAGTGCACTATTACATGCACTAAAAGTACTACAGTATGTTAGAAGTACTACAGTATGTTATATGTACTACATTATGTTAGAAGTACTACAGTATGTTAATCAAATAAAACTGGTGTCATAAAGCATTCATTTTCTGGATAGCATTTTATTGATAATTCAGCTTGTTGTTTGTGAATTGTGATCACGTGACTGTTTTAAATGAAATAATTTTTATTTCTTTAATGCACCTCTAAAGCCAACCAAAGTACCAGCATTGGTAGTTATACCACTGTTTAAGGAAAATAATCTGAAATAATCCAGAAGAACCAACTTTAACAAACCTTTCTCTTTTATTCCCTCTGGCAAAACACATTTACCATTCCACTAATTTTTACCCTTTTGAAACGTATAACACACACACACACACATTGTTGACTTTGCTGTTTTCTCTCTCCTCAGTGTCAGCAGTACAGAGAGAGCACATCGGTTCTGGAGAACCAGCCGGCGGGGTCGTTTGTTCTGCAGGTTCATGCTGTGGATGCAGATGAAGGCTCCAATGGCAGGGTCACATATGGCTTCATGCACAAAGACTCTACAGTTCCTGCATTCAGTATCCACCCTGATACTGGTACGTAAACTCAACTCACGCTTGAAGTTTGGTGGCAGGATTCTGTCAGCAGATTAATTAGAGATAATTTGGTTCTGATCTGCATTGTCACCCTAACATTTCCAGGCGTGATCGTGACTGCCAGGAAATTTGATCGCGAGCGTCAGCGGGAGTATGCGGTGACAGTGACTGCCACTGACCAGGCAGTCGACCCCTTGATCGGCATCTGTCAGCTCAACATTCTCATCCTGGACCAGAACGACAACAGCCCGAAGTTTGAGAACCTCCGATATGAGTGTAAGAAGATACTGGGTGTGCTGCTTAGTTAGTGACCTTTGCTCACCACACACATGAAGGACCTTGGGCTGCATGGTACTCTTCTCTAATTCCATGGCCTCATTGCATCCTGGGCCCTGATTTTTTTGGACAATTGGGACACTCCCACTTAAGACATCCTAACCCTCCATTACCCCCTAAATGTATATATTGTTATATACATTTGTTGTTAGGCGCTCAGTTCTTGGGGCTTTTTTTCTCTTTCTGCAGGTGTAGAACCAGATTTTTGGTGTTTTTCTTGTGTTTTCTCTAAAGTTTACTTCCGCGAACAGAGTGCTGCTGTGTGTTGTCTGCGATCTTCTTCTTTGCATGCGGATCGCTTTGGGGTCGTACACCGTTCGCACAGATAGCTGATAGTGGTCACGTCATGCAGCAATATGAATACCAACCCCCACTCCTCAAAAAATCTGATTTCAGCAAAACAAATCCGAATTGAGCAATAAGACCTGCTGTGGGAACAGTCTACATCATGTTGTCAGACGAGGTCTTTTTAATCTTAGGCTACAAATCAGGCCTTACCAAAAATATGGTCATTCATAAATTATAAATGATTTAACAAGGGAGGACAGTGATGTTCTCACATTGCGTCATGCTGGTTTGTATATGGTGTTTTCTTAATAAATGAACTCATTATTTGAAAGCAAGTTTATCTTTTATATTTAAATTTGTTTAATGATCTGAAACGTTTGGAGACAAAAGGAAAATGTAGAAGGAATCTATAAAGGGGCTAATGCTTTTAACGGCATTGTGCGTACTTCTGAGCGTACTGAAGGAAGAGAAAAATATACAAACAACTCAGAAGCTTCTATTTTCTCTCAGACTTCCTTCGTGAGGATACAATGATCGGAACTAGTTTCCTGCGGGTGGCAGCCCATGACGATGACTTTGGCAGCAATGCAGCCGTCACGTACACCATGTCTGGTGAGCAGCCGGAGTACCTCAGGGTCAACCCGCTGACGGGCTGGGTGTACGTCAACCAGCCCATCTCCCAGGTAAATATGAGCTGAGTTCAGGCTGATACTTAAATTGGTGGAAATCTAAAGTTAGAGAACAAAAAGCTTTTATCATAAACTAATGCTGTGTTACTTGTACAAAAGCTGTGCAGAGCTAATTAGTGATTAATGAAGACAAATAGTTGTTTAAAAAACAATTAAAGAGTTGTTGAAATGGAAAGTATTGCTACTCAAGCTGGCTCACTGATGAGACTCAAAAGTTCACTTGCAACAGTTTCTCAAGAAGAATGTCTGGATTTACAGTCAAACGTAGGAACTTGTTAGAGGATAGAATTAAACGTTAGTTTGTCACTAATAAAAAAGGATTTTAGTCAACCTGAAGCAAAGAGAGAATGTTTGTATCTTAGCACTTAATTGCTGACAGTTGCGGTTCTATCTTCACCAGAGCCCAGAGGAGGCTATCTGATATCTGCCTTCCTTTTTGTCCTTTGCTTCACTACCAACGACAAAGAAAAATCAATTCTGTTTGGAACAAAAAAAGAGGAAAATTCCATGTAATG
Organism: Brachyrhaphis roseni; assembly: GCA_903066815.1. NCBI lineage: Eukaryota > Metazoa > Chordata > Actinopteri > Cyprinodontiformes > Poeciliidae > Brachyrhaphis > Brachyrhaphis roseni. The sequence continues at coordinate 48,177 of CAEFZY010034034.1, forward strand.
ATTTCCATACTCCACATCTCGGACTCTTCCAGGACCAAGGGGACTGAAAATTTGTATCTTCAGCACCTTGGAGCTCCTATTAACAACCCAAGCTTTTATTATTATTATTATTTGCTTTACATCATCAAACACACTACAAAACTCTTAATTCAAAATTGCATAATTCACAGTATTCTGCTATACAGAGCTGCTACAGAGCATGTTGATAGTCTAACGCACCACACTTTTTACCCTGCAGTTTCTGACATAAAGTCACACCTTCAGCCTTTTGCTTTCTCTTCCTGTCCTTTAGCCTCACTGCCTTTACTCTGTCCACAGAGAACATACATCACCAGGGAGATTGTAGCAACAGACGGAGGAAACAAGAGCAGTTCGGTGGAACTGGCTGTCACCATCACCAATGTGAAGAACCAGCCTCCACAGTGGGAAAAAGACACTTACAGTGTGGTGATATCGGAAAACACAGTTCGGGACACGCCCGTCGTGGTACGTCAGCCTGCGGACGTTGGAGCATGAACTCGTTTGATAATGTCTATAAAGTTAAAGAAAAAGAAACTAAAACGTAAATCCCAGCTTATTTGCGAAGAAAGAATTGCATGGAGGGTTTTCATTTGGCGATTCTTACCTGTTTAGACCTGTGCAGTTGATTGTTAGCAGAAATCAGCCAATCACATCGCAGCACCTCTAATTATAGAGGCATTAAGGCACAGTGAAAATGACTTGCTGAAATGAGTTTGAAAAGTTGAATTGATTGAAATCAGCACTGAACAGTAGCGTGTAACGGAACCAGGTGATCTTAAGATTCACCACCGCTTTGAAAACCGTGTACACTCAGCATCCCATCGACATGTCGTCTCTGGATTATCCCATCTATTTTACTGCATTTTTTTGTACATTCATTGCTTTTTTTCGCACTACCGAGATATTTTTAATGAATTAACGTTTTTTTTTTCATCCCTAAGACTCTCCTGAAAGTAGCCAAGTCCATTAGAGTGGCTGATGAATGTTTTAACTCCTAGGATGGAGATAAAGATGGAGAAAGGTTAGTTTAAATGCGAATGCGCGCCCTTTATTGTGTTTGTGAGAGACGCTAATAAAAAGAAGAAGATAGAGGAAGGTCCCAGCGGTGCAATGTATTAATCGAGATTGCAGCTCAGAGTTGATTCGGCGGTTATCGAGAGATGCAATGACTCTCCGTTGGCTCTGATTCCTCTGCCTTGGACAGTTGAAGTCTTTATGGCCTAAATAAGCACACTGTGTGCTCTGACACATTTTGCTTTGCAGGGTGTCTCATTATTGCTGCCACTTCTCTTTCCAGGTTGAAAGGATGCATGTGGGTCACCTATAAGCAAGCCACATCAATCCCAAGATGGCTTTCTTAATTTTAATTGGCTTGTATGCAGCATCAGCTGTTGAATAGCCTCATCCTTAATTAGTGTAGGTGGTAAGCTGCATTTGGATGTGAGTGTGTCTCTGTTTGATCCCACACAATATCAGTTGACTGCTGTTAGATTTAGACAGTTTGGAGCTTTTGTATGTTCGCTTTAAAGGAGATGATCTGTTTATTATGCACAATTCAGTTGTAGCTTTGTTGTTTGCATTTAGAAAGGGTTCATTTCAACCAATCAGCTGGACTTTCTAAGATAACTTTCAGCCAATTGGATTCTGATTATGACTGCTTCGTATTGTATAAGTAGGACCAAATTGGAATTGAAACTACCTGGACCCTTTATATGCCACTGGACTGTCATATATTTATTTATTTATATATTTCTGGATATAAATTGACTGTTTGTCTTGTAAAAGTCCCTTGGATAACATTTGTCTCTTTAATTGGTGCTTAGATTGTATTTCTTTGCTGCAACTTAGTCTCAAAATTATTAAGTGCAAGTGTGAAAATTGTTCAAATGCAAATAAGTATAACCATTTAAGCTTTGGTTTTGTTTGCTGGCTTATATCACACTCTGAGTACATGCCTTCTATATTCAGAAAGTGATAACTCTTATGATGCGAGTATTATCATGCTGCATAAATATACAGTTGAAACTGCCACTGTCTGACAGCTTAATGCTATTTGCTTACTAACAAGATAAGAAGAAACAATTTACTTACACTTAAATTTTGGCTTCATCAGACCATTGGACATGTCTCCAAAGATGAATGTCTCTGCCCTGAATGTGTTGGAAACTCAAATGCGGCTTTTTCTGTTGGTTTGCGAAAAATTACTTCTTCACTGAGTGGCGTTTCCTGAACAACAGGATGCCTATAGACATTCCTGCAGTGTTTCCCATGCTTGTTTATTTCAATAGATGATTGCGGGTATATTAGGCATACAGAAATTGGACCCAAAGATTCAAGAAAGATGTGTGTTTGTGAGGTATTACCTTAACACATCTTAACATCCAGAGGTGTGTCTTTATTAAACCCAAATGTTTTAAGGTGGATGTCTGTATTAGCTTGGACATTGTCATTTTGGCTTTCTTTAACTGACAGACTAAAACCTACATAAATATTTAGCTTATTCTAACTTTTAGCAATTTTTTCTGATTTCAAAACAGCAAAAATTTAGTCTCCTGCAATACCCGAAAGTGAGGATAAAAAGGGCTTTTGACTCATCCTGTGAAATCTCCAGTTTCTACTGTAGTTTTTGTTTTTTCAGGTCTAATATATTGAGTAGGATGTTTAGGTGGGGATAATTCTAACTAAGCTGTGTTCTGATATTGATAGCTTACTTTTGCTCTTGTCCTCTTTTTTCGTTGCTGGTCCATCAAGACCATCAAAGCCACATCCCCTCTTGGTGATCCGAGGGTAACGTACAACTTGGAGGATGGAATGGTCCCAGAGACCAACATGCCGGTTCGCTTCTACTTGACTCCCAATCGAGAAGATGGTTCAGCCTCCATCCTGGTGGCGGAGCCCCTGGACTATGAGACCACCAGGAACTTTATTCTGCGGGTTCGCGCTCAGAATGTGGCAGCTGTACCATTAGCTGCCTTCACCACGGTCTATGTTAATGTCACGGGTAAGTCTTCACGAAACATTCCTGTTCGTTGTGCTTCTTCCTGAATGTAACATATTATTTTAATAATCAGTAGCTGCAGTTCCATTGACCATATCATTTTGAAAATAAATTTGCTTGACGGAAAAATCTCAACAATAGAAAAACTTGTTTTTGCGATAAGTTTTTACGCTGAGATGAAGTGTATTGAAATTGGTTTATTTTTGCAAAATTTCAATGGAGACACTTTTTTTGCACATGATCATGAACCGGATGTTGCCACTGGTGCAAACTATGAAGAAGACAACAGAATTTGGGAGGACGATGATGCCACGGCGTGTTTTTTAATGGCTTTGTTCATGTGAACAAATTTATTCACATGAATAAAACTCAAGAGAAACTCTTTCTTGAGTTTTTCATTTAATGGAAACACCGCAGTTGTGAAATTGTGTTTCTTTTCTGACATCAGCGAATATTGACAAAGTTTGTAATGGAAACTCAGCTACTGCGATCATGTTGTGGAAGTAAACAAGTCCCCCAAAAAGATGCGTGGAGCTTAGCCACGTGCTTTATTAATATTGGAAAGCACAGGCTCCATTCTTGTTGGAACTCGAAATGACAGACAGGTTGCAGCTCAAACAACAGAACTTCACTTCAGAACCCTTTCAGAACACATGTTTGATCACAATGCACAATCGCTGTTGCCCATGTATATATTGACTCCCTGTTCACTGTAACATTTATGCGTATCTTTATTATTTAGTTATGTCTTGTAAATCTGAATAAACTTTGTTGACGTTAAATTTAGAAATCCTGACCTTTCAAAACTTCCTCTAGGTGCCCCTGCATCCAGTTCCTATAAAGCTTGAACTCACACACAATCACACACACACGCTGTTCAGTCACATTTGTGTTTAATCCAGTGAGAAATATTTAATTCTCACAGACCCTCTCTTCCCCTACTGTCCCTCTTCTAACTTCCCATTTCTCTTTTAGCCCTCCCCGTCGTCCCTATCTGTCTTAATAAGAAAGCTCTTTGACTTCTCCAGAGGCAGTTATTCTGAGGAGGAGAGGGAGGTCTGTAATGGATTTAAGACGCAATTTTTTATTCATAGATTAAGACATTTGCTCAGAAGACATGGGAGGAAAAGAGGCTCACGAGGCAGCGGCAGATTTAATATGTGGCACTTTTTGAGAACAATCTGTAATGCTTTTGGACATTAATGTAATTAATGTAAAACTTTATTTAATAGCATTTCTCTAGTTTTTTTGTACTGAACAAAAACAAAAAATAGTGTATCTGTTGACTAGTGTCAGTCATTATAGGGAAGAATGCACTTCTAAGGGGTTTGACCTAGAAGCATTTTCTATCAAATTCTTCTGACTTGAAAGGAAAATTGTCTTTTTCCATCTTCAGATGTTAATGACAACGTTCCATTCTTCACTTCCTCCATCTACGAAGCCTCAGTCACTGAAGGAGCAGAATCAGGAACTTTGATTTTCCAGGTATCAGCCAATGATCTTGACTTGGGCCTTAATGGAAAGGTAAAAACATTCACACATTAAGTGCTCACTTTAGTGAATCTTTCACAATAAATACATAGAAATGCATGTTGCTTTTTTAGACCCAAAGTTTGTTTTCCCACCTTTCTTCTCAGATTTCCTACTCGTTGCTGGAGGACCGCAGTGGGGACCACAAGTATTTCCGCATCGACTCGGAGCTGGGCTTCATCTACTCTCAGGCTGTGTTTGATAGAGAGACCAAAAGCTCGTACCTGTTGGAAGTTCAGTCTGTGGATGGCTGGGAGTCTTCGCGACCAGGAAAGCATGGACAACCCAACTCTGGTAACTTAGAGCGATACTTTAGAGCTCATCTTTGTAGGAGCAGTATTATGTATAATTGACTCTTTTGAGCGTTACATCATGTTATAATGTTATTCCCTCATCAAAAGCACACCTGGAGCGTTCTCTCCTCTCTGTCAGAAGTACAGGTTTAGTGTGATCTCTTCCTTGTGTCATTGCTGTGTGTCTGGCAGAGCAGATAGTTGTGCACAGGACTGGTTGTACATGATCTTTTGTCCGCGGCGTGCTCACAGATATGGTCATAATGATTGACAGTGAAGAATTACAGTGAGAACATGAAAAGTGCTATTGCAGGAACAAAATGACATGGAGAGCAAAATATCAGATTTGTTTTTTTGAAAATATTCTGACTGTAAAATAGTCATATTTCTTCTGGGCACTCAATGTTTTTCACTGTGACAGAGGATCTGTTAGGAATGGGAGCCGCACAAGATGTTTCCACCTGTTGCTGAATGCTATTACAGAAGAAAAAGACGTTAGTTTCTCTAGGCTCATTTAAGTTTCACTTTCAGATGTTTAGTGGAAAAGAAAATAGGAATATTCTAATCACATCCCACTGTGACAAAGCAGGATATTAGTATTCAATTAACTGTCCAATAAAAGTTTTAAATCCTAAAACAAACAAAAAAGAAATAACAGATGGGTTAAAACCTGTAAAGCAGCGGTGTCCACAGTGTGGCCTGGGATCTGTTGGCAGTGATGTTGTTCAAGGTGCTGCAGTCCTCCCCACTAACTCACTTCACTGAGAGGTTACAAACTTTCCTGTAAAATGATAACCTCTCACCCCCCACCGAGATCACATTCATTAAACACCTGCTCTCTGCCTATAACATCTGGTCCAGGTCATGACTTAGTGACTCGTATGGAGTCCCAGGGACGTAGTTTGATCTTGTGCTAAGTCAGCCGATTGATACCTTTAATACATTTTCTGTTTTCCTACAATTGAAGACAGTGACACCAAAACTGAATGTCCACACTTATCTAAATTGGCACATGAAATTTTTATTCAATAAGGTTTAGCAAGGACTGATTTCAGGAATGATAAGAATTTGACCAGTTATTTCAGTTGAATTTTTATTTATTTGAGGCAATAATATTAAAATCTTAATACAAGAGAACACATTATGTACAACACACAGTATTGATATTTAGAAAAAAACTCCACCTTACTTTTATATTAAATAGCACCTCATCCATCTATTGACTTTTACTCAAAAGCAGACTTTATTTGTAAAAGTCTAGGATGTATGCATGGTTCCTAATCATTTTCAGATCACAGTTCCATATTTTTCAATATTCAAATTGCCAGAGCTTCCTGTGGTTGAGTATTATCCACTAATAAAAGCACAGACAAAATGAATCGTAGGAAGGTAAAATGATATAGGTCTCTGTGTAAAGCTGCATGTTAAGTTGACATACACACCTTAATGCATAAACAGAAGCGCTTCTTGCTGTTTATGAGTATGCTGTGAAAGTTATGGCAAATAAAATGTTATTACATCAAATTCAAAATCATTTCATAACAGGAAACAAGATCTTGGAGATTGCTTTTTTTTTTTGAAAAACAGCAACACAAAGAACTCGGTGCAGCAGACAGCTGCTCTACAGACTTCATCTAAGCCTCCAAATCGCAATCGAAGGCAATGTTAATGTTTATTTTTCCCACATCTGCTCCGTCTTGATCTCTTTACTCAAAAACCAAAGGGCATCTCCCTCTTTCAGCGTGTCAGCCCGATCCCCCTCTTCCTATCCCTCTCTCTCTCATTTGCTGCCAGATGAAATGCATACATAGACAAGAAGCATAGCGAGATGATGAAGAAACAGAACAGCTGCTGAGACAGATGGATGGATAAGAAAAGGTGATGGTAGAAAAAAAAAACTCCTCAAAAGAAACCACAGTCTATAACCCTTCTCCGAAAAACAGCAAAGACTTTGTAGGGCGTTAATCAAAGCAGAATGTGGACGACTTAACATAAGGACTGCATTTTACTGTCAATTTTCAGCACGAATGCATCAAATGTTAAAATCAGTTGTGTTGGAAATGTTGGAAAACCAAAAGCCAAAACCTTCCTTGATTGTTATGTCCAAAGCGGTCAGGCATCGCTGCGTTAGAAACCCGTTCGGGATCACAGCTTGTGTGATCCCTACTGTTAGTGAGGCCACTCAACACATTTAGATGGAAGACTGGACAGAAGAAAGCCTACTTGCAGTTTTCCACAAGTCTTTCAGGTGATTTTGGGACACAAAAAGCACATGCCGTGTTTGGGGGAAACCTGTTAGAAACTGAACAGATCTGTGAGAAGAACAGAGTTGAGCTGCAGTTGATACTTTTAAGTATTTTTATTTTATTTTTTTCTCCGAAGCTAGTGGCTCGTATTTTTTGCGACAGTAGGCAGACAGGAAAGAGGGGGGAAGACATGTGGCAAAGGTCGCCGGGACCGGGAGTTGAACTCGCGATGTCCACGTCGAGGACTAAGGCCTCCAAATGTAGGGCGTGTTAACCCCCTGCGCCGCCACAGCACGCCCCAACTTTTAAGTATTCTTGATTAAAATGGTTTATCTTTGTATGCAGTAAAGGATTCTAATCTAGTAAGATGAAATATGACTCATAAATGTTAACATAAATATGATTGATGCAAGCATTTGTCATACATTTGTCATCTGACTATGACCTTTGTATTTTGTGTATTTTGCCAGGTGTGTAACTGAAAGCGTAACAAAATGGAACATTTTTAAAAAGTATTTTAAAGAACACACAAAAATAAACTCAAACTGTGAACACGTGGCAGGCTGTGGGCACATAAAAAGTTAGCTCCTTATTTAATCCAAAGATTTAATCTGTCCTTACAGCATAATGTTCCTATTTCTCTCTGTGGAGCAGTCAGCTGCCAAAGTCAAAATCGCTTCACGACCTTAATGATTCTGCAGGGCTGTTGTTAGCCAGTTCATAAAGTCTGACATTATTGCACACTTATGCTCCGATATGCAAATGTCTAAGACTCTGTATGTTTGTCTGATACTAATCAGACTGCTGGGACTGGTTGGCAGAATCATGTGTGTTACTGAAGTTAAAAAGGGTTTTATGGCGTTTTTAAAATGCTTCTTTATTTCTGAAGAGCAGAATTATTATCAGCTGTAATATTACAAGCACTGTCAGAATGAATATTACTTCATATTTTTTTTGTCCCTTGATCATTCTCTGTTAAATACACGGTTGAAATGATTGAGAAAATTATTCTTGCATTGCATTCTTGTAGAAGTAGTGCATCAGTTCCTTTTCAAAAAGAGGCTTGTATTTTTTATGAATCACCATTGATTATTAATATCACTTCAGGTTTGGCTCACCATGGCATTTGTAACAGTGTAAACAGATGTTAAATATTAAGAAGTGCAGGAACTACAGAGACACTGGCAGTAATTTGATGTTGTTCTTGGTTTGTTTTGAATGTAGAATGAACCAGAAAAGGAATAAATGACAGCGAAAGAAAAAAAGGTTGCACGTTTAAATTTCTACCATATTAACACATTGTCTTGACTTCTGCTCATTTTAGGAAGCATAATTATGCCTAACTCTGAGCCACGTCCCCACATGCCCAGGGTACACGACAGAGCTTGAATGGTTTTGTATGAAAGAATGGAGGAAAATAGAGTTCATATGTACAAGCCTGATAGAGACCAATCCACACAGATTTATCCTGATTGCAGCCAACAGTGCTTCACCTAAATGTTGATTTGAAGGGAGTGAAGATTTCTGTAATCTCTTGTTTTATGTTAAATATGTTCAGTTAATTACTTCTTTGTAGAAATCAGTTCTCACTTCGACATTGAAGGTGTTTTTTTTTTTTTGTAATTTCATTTGCCAAAACAAAAGCCAAATTATTGCGACCATGATTGATTTGTAAAAGCAACAAAAGCGGTAGAACATAAAACCTAAATAAAGAAAAAGGGCTGAATACTTTTTATCAGCGCTGTACCTGCAGACTATTGGTGTTGATGATTCAGTCGCTTGTATGGTTAGAACAGACACCACAGAGAAAAACTGGTGTCATTCTGACCAGTAGTGCCACAGGCAGCATTGGATCATATACAGGGCTTTACCAGAGCTTAGTGGGTTTATTACATGTTTCCCTTTGAGCATTTATATGAGGCAGAGTGTTTCTATCCTGCAGTTGTCCAACATGTGCAGCATTGAGTTGTCACTATTGAGTTTCTACATCAAAGAATCCTCATATGTCATGACCTGCTGATGCTACAGAAAGACGCAACATCATGGTGTGTTGAAGACAGTGATGGCACAAGGCTACTCTGTAGCTGTGTTTTCATTACAAATGCCCGCCAATCTATGTCTGTTTTCTGCTAATGTCATTAAAAGTCAATTTTGCAATTGTCGCGTTTCCATTAAATAGGAAATTAAATTAAAATCATATGTGAAAAAGCTTGTTCATGTGGTAATTCGTTAAAGATCATGACAGCGACTAATGAATGTTGTTACTTGATATATATTCATATATATCAAGCCATGGTGCTGGTACTCATTATCTATCAGCCAATCAGAGGAGATGTGGGGGTCATGTTGGAGCAACAAGCCCCGCCTACTTGGGAGAGGCTATGTAGGCTGCGATTGGGGAAATTGTAATCGATGATTTTACAGAATAGTTATGGTTTCAACATGTTGGAATGACGCACAACTTTATGAACTGTGATGCTGTGAGAGCTCTGGTGGAGCCAGCTGCACATTGTCTGGAAACAACAAAAACAAACCATCATCCTCCTACTACTTCTTCCCTTTTTCATCAGTAGCAGCTAATTATGTTCTACATTTGCATGCCTGACCCCTCCAGCGTCCTGGTACAGACTTATAGGGACCATGCGTGAGGTCCTTCAATAGTTCGCTGGGTCTTTCTTCTCTCGACAGTCAGACATGTTTTAAATGACCTCAAATGTCAACTCCGACTCTTTCCCAGTCTGCCAGATCTCAACTGCCAGTTGCAACAGCTGTTGATCAGCTTGCTGGATGAAAGAATGCAACAGCCACACAGCTGTGTGAGGCCAAGACAATGATGGACTCAACAGTTTTGACCAAAAGTTTGGAGACTCAGGATCCCTAGTTTTCACAAACATTGCTGCTTTGTTTCTTTTTATTTTGGTAGTTTGGATTGATGTGAGGTTGATATAGAGAGTGATCAGATGAAATTCAATTTGAGGATGCTCTGTTCACTCGTCTCGGCATGCAAGACGTTTGAACTGTAATTAAAACTGATGGTTTGACTTACTTTCTGATTTATTGGGCTAGTGAGTATCTGATCACTTGGATTATTGAGAAGACATTCCCAGACATCCTGTCAGAAGTAATGCACCTGGTCCTGAAGCAGCAGAAAACTATGTCCACACCTTTCATTCTAATACACTCACTAATCAGAGGTAAATACATTGACATGAAAATGGTATTTTAATGATATGACAGAACTCAGTAGCTTTGTTTCCATTAACCATAAAATTTAACAAAGTGGAAATAAATAAATGAAAATAAATGTCCTCAATGGAAAGACAGCAATTTAAAAAAATAAAATGAAATATATATTCGATAAATGTTTATTGCGTTATTATGATGTGGTTTTTCAGCCGTAATCGGGATTTGTGTATTTTACAAAACTGCAATGGAAACACTTTTTTCACATCGCTCCAGTTTGTACACAGCAGCAGCTTAGCTGTAGGAAGTGGCCTCCTATGACGGCTGACTCCACCAAAAGCTCTCACAGCATCACGCAGTTCATCAAAAGTTGAGTTTGTTATTCAAATGTGTTGAATCCAAAGTTCTTCAAATCAAAGTCCACAGTTTCCCTTAATTGTCACTATAATACGCTCCCAAGTATAAAAGCCTTTCTGCTTCAACGCCTCAGTGAGACGCTGACATCTCCTCTGATGGCTGATTGTGTTATGACAGAATTATGAATATATTGCTGAAGTATTTATATTCGTCGCTGCCATAATTTTAAATGTCTTATTGCATGAAAACACGTATTCACGGGTGATTTTAATTGCATTTCTTATTTAATGGAACCACCACAGTTGCAAAAGTGAGTCGTTTTTTAAAGATAAGCAGAATATCAATTGTTTTGCGAATATTTAAAATGGAAATGCAGCTACGGTTTCACAGAAATCCCATCATTTACCCGCTTTTAGTCCTGTGCACCATAGGGTTTTCTTTATTTCAGCATGCATACTGTATATGATATAATATAGGAAACAAAATGACAGTTTATTTAATGAAATTAATCTTTCTTCATCTTGAACAGCAGAAAATGACCTACTGCCTCTAATCATCCAAACATGCCACTTAATCAATCTGTAGTCCCAGAAATCCCTGAACTGATCTTGGCCTGTCTCTCGCTTTAGGTTTTAGATTCAAATCTTATTTGTTTGGATTTTTTTGTGTGCGTGTGTGTGTGTGTGTGTGTGTGTTTGGAAAAAAGAACAAATGCAGGAAAGGAAGGCACTTGAATACTCTGTGTTTGCTTTGCAGATCTAAGTGCACAAACATAGACAAGAGACAACTGTGAGTTGTCATGTTTTCACAGAAACAACCCTGATAAGACGTTTTTTGCTGGCAGGAAGTTCTGCCGAAGAGCGAGACTGTAGGACGGAGTTGGGTGCTTTGTGTGAAAACACAGAGGAGCTATAGCTTTGAAATCCGCTCGGTCACTTCCTGCATTCATCTTCCTTTGCTGCCCACCTCACTGAACATGTGCAGAGCTCTGGCGGTGTGTGCAGTTCTAAGGCTACATGCCTTTACTATTTTTTTTTTGTTTTTTTACCATGAACTGTGTACCAACTCCACCGCCCTGGAGTAAATAATTAATCTAAGTCTCAAAACTGCCTTGCAATTTTTGCACTTCTTGATACAGATATCAAAGGAAGTGTATGTAGTGTCTTGGGTCGCGCAGAGCGTCGCCCTGATCCCTGTCTGATCGGGTTCCTTGTGAAGCTCACTTCCCTGAGGTTGGATGTTGATGTAAAAAAAAAAAAAAGAATTTTGCAGCAAAACTGTCAAAATCAACACAGACATTTTGTAAAAAATGGTAAAAAGTGGTATAAAATAATAGCTGAAAGGATTTACGTGTTTGCAGAAGTATCGCCAGTTTTCCTGTTTGCGTTCGGTTTTGTTGATACTCTCCATTGAAGCGACTAAAATGCTGCACCAAGAGGGAAAAAAACAAAAACAAAAAAAAACAGATGTTCATGTTAACGTTGACAGAATAGGAGCAACCTCTGGTTTTAATTGCCTTTCTCCTCCTTCTCTCTCTCTGTATGTTTTTTAAATTTTCAGACACAGCATATGTTCGTGTTTTCATCAGCGACGTGAACGATAACAAGCCCGTGTTTGCACAGGCGTCTTATGAAGTTGATGTGGATGAGGACGCTGACGTGGGCTTTGCTATTCTCACAGTTAGTGCCAATGATGGGGACGAAGGTAGGTGGAATGAAGAAAATAAAGAAAAGGACTCTACATGTGAACGCGTGTGTGTGTGTGTGAGTGTGGTTTGACATCCAGTGATATAGAGGCAGAATAGAATATGTAGGCGTGAATGTGGGGCCAGTGCTAGAAATGCATAATCAAACACATTCACACAAGCCACACTGCCAGACTGCTTTGCTTTTCCTTCACTTTAGGAAGAGAAAAATCCTCTTTTAACTCTGCTGCCTTTGTCTGACGCCCGCTTACTTGGAAGGGAGCGCTATAAAACATGCTATAGAGCTAAGAAAATCACAATAATATGTGAGGTTGAATCAGCCACCGTGAAAGAAGCAATTTAATATAACATTTGAATGTAAGCTGCATGAAGAAACTCTGAAGGATTGGAAATGTGTTCTCTAATGATTTTTTTTAGGGCTTGAAAATATTCTCCATCACTAAAGTCAATTATATCTTACAGCTAAGGTTTCTTTAAAAGCTGCATGCAGCTGACGGACGTCCCTGGAGTCTTATATCAGCTTCTTTTTCTCTCATATCTTCAACTTGTCACTTCTGGATCTCAGTATGGTAACGGCCTGCGAGGCGGTTTTCTTTTTTAACGGATTCCTGAACACTTTTGGTCCTTTCAACTATTCAGCGTAGCAAATGACAAGTAAAGTAATCCGTAATTGTGACGGAAACCTTTCACTGGCACTGCATCCAATGACTTAAAACGTAGCAGCCAAAACTACTCTCACAGTGCCCAACAAGAGGATGGAGAACACTTGAAGGAAAGAATGTCTGCTCTCACACAGAAGGTCTTGATGCTAAACTCCAATATATTTATTTATTTATTTATTTTGAATGGTCATTCTACAGAAGAATGCAGTATCATGCAGACTACTGAGTGAGCTGGATACGACTCCACTGACACAAACTTCTTTCATAATTCTTTATTTTGTTGTTGTTTTTTTTCAGCCATTGTTTACATCTGGTATGGCTTATTCTGGTGGAGATTTATTATTATTATTTTTTTTATATATATAAATACAGTACAATAAAGGTTTCATAAATACCAAACCGTGTGCTAAAGCGTCCCAGTGTACAATTAGCTAGTCCAAGTTTGATCCATTTAAATATGTTAGATATTTTACTCGAAATGATCAAATGCAGTCCAGACTTTTTGGAAAGAAACACAAAGACCTTTAGCTTGGCATCAATAGAAAGTTATGATGCATCTTCTGTCTGTCACTATGTTCTGCTGAATGCTTAAACAAAATGGTGTCATGCATATTTTTTCAGAATTGCCTTTATTACGTTAAAATAAGGAGGCAATTTAAGGACTGCTTCCTTTGCTACTTCAAAATAAGAGTCTCAAACATACAGGGTGTTGATTCAACACTCCACTTGTAACAACTTAGACTCAAACCTCTGGACTAAGCCACAGCTGACAGCAGCTCGATAGCGCAGACTGCACCTTCCTCAGAGAGACTGCAGTTTTTTAACACGGCGCCCTCGGCTCAGCGTGGGGTCATGCGCTGAACCTGTTTCTTCTCGCTCTGATAACCCTCAGCAGCTGCGTCTTGGGAACTTCAAGAACAATGTAACTTAGCAGTCATGAGCTTTAAGGCAACCAGCCGCTGACAAGGATGAGCTGAAACATCTTTTGGATGGAAAACAGGAAAACATCTTCTGGAAAGAGACAGAGCTTTTTCTCTATATCAGCAGCACTGCAGTGATGACTGGAACAGTCAAAGTTACTTTGATCACTTAAAATCTATCCATAAACTCTCTATCTCATGTGAATGAAGGCCAGCCTGAATTCGGTTGCAACTTTTCTCTTTATAGACGTAGTCAGCTTTCATCCAATATATTTGCTTCTTTTACAACAGTGAATAAACAATGCTTCAATTCTGGGTCAGTTCTCCTGTTGATCTCTTTCTTAGATTTTTTTGTTGGTTTTAAATCTCTGAATTATCAGTTTTTAGTCACCACCCCAGTAAATCATATTGGAGGAGAATTTCTGCAAGGAAAAATAATTGTTTATATACATTTAATCCATTTCTTTATTATGTAATATAGAGATGGACAAACTGAAAGAGCTGCAGGAGGTCCATGCTTTTCTAATGTTTGACCTTTTCTGTTTGATTGCATGAATTTAGATGGAAAATTTAGAAAAAAAAGTGTCTCTTCTCCAGAATAAAAACACTCAAAAGCTTTTCCTCTAACTTTAAATTTAACGTCTGCATCACAGTGTGCCAGATGTGATTTCCTGCTGATTGTCATAAAAATTCATGTCATTCACTTCAGCTCAATAGAAAATGGGTTTCTAATAGTCCTACTTCTGGAGACTCTGTAGGATGACGTTAGTGTACAGGTGCATCTTGATAAATTAGAATAACATAAAATTGCATAAATTACTGCATCAATTGAACGTGGCATGGAGTCGATGTGGTAGCAATAAACATGAAATAAAAACTTAATTTTATGCAAGAAAAGAACAACATTTCAGTCCGTCTTCACCTTTGTCCAGTACGACCTCTGATCTGTAAAACAAGGAATGCGGCGGCTGTAACCCAAAAACTCTGACATGGACCTGGACTCGCAGTTCCCAGCTTCATAATATGCTAGATGTGAGCGATACTGCATATTTTATAGTCAGTTTGACACCAAATAAATGCAGGGCCAGTTGAAACAATATATTGTTTTTATTGAAGTTTGCTATATCACATATCTGACCGCTGGGTGTTTCTGTGGTTTTGCTATTGAATTATTTTGTTGAAACCTGGCATAGTATTTAGACAAATGAGAAATGTCTCTAAAAAAAATTAAAAACATATGACAATAAACAGAAAAGATAGAAAAACTAAACAAAAAAAATTGTGTTCATTTTTTTCCCCTAAATATAGTGCAAATCAAAACTTTATCTTTTTTAGATAGAGTTGAGAAACTACAACACAAATACAAAATATGTTTCAAGAGGGAATCAGAAACTAAAGTATCGATCTGATACTGAATTACATCGCTGTGTTAAAATAATTTTTCTTATGTAATATTAATTTTCCATAAGTAACTAAATTTGGGGTTTTCATTTGCTGTGAACCATATTAACCCAAATTAGTATAAATACATGCTGACAAAATATATTATCACTATGTGTATCTATATCTACACAATCTACATAAAGTGAATTTTGGGATTGAACTAGTGAAATAAATCAACATTGCTATGATTTCTAACATAATCTTTTAAAAATGTAATCATTTGAATGTAAATAAATTAATATTTTGATCATTTTCATCACATGATTAATAACAATAGTAATTAATATATTCCAATAGATTTTATTAAAGTGAACCACCACCTTTAGACTAAGAGTAGAAGAAATCCGATGCTATGTCATGAAATCCATGTATAATATATATCTTTCGGCTCTCGCTAAAAATAACCAGAGCCTGTAGGTAGTGTGACAGAGGTGATGTGTTGGTGCACCAACAGTCGGGCTGGATGACTGCATCACCAGAGAAATCTTTATTTTAATTTTATATCTGGATTACAGCAACACATTTAATTAGAAAATTACATGATGTGTGCTCTGAGCTGTTAGTCACAAGTTTACAATATTTTCGTCTGCCAAAGGCAGCACAGTCTGCCTGACTCTGACCTTATAGAAGGGAGTCAAAATACCTTGAGAGAACATAAAGTCGTGCTTGTCTGGAGAGACACTGAAATATATATTACATCCATATTAAGTGTTTGTACTGCAATAACACGATGCTGTTGGTCTGTGCCAAACTTGGAATGTGTTGCTGGATGATAATCCCCTTCCTATGTGAATCCTGTAGATAAGATTATTACAGAGCTTCACAGTGTCATTTTCTAGCTTTAAAGGTAATTTGGTAAATTCCAGATATAGCAGCTTTATGTCACAGCATCTTCTCTCTTTCAGGCTGGCAGAAACTGAACACCTTTACATCCTGAGTGAGAGAAAGAGGCTGATATAGGAGGAACTCTGTGTACATTTCATTATCTATATATGAATTAGGTTTTTCTTGTATATCTTTTAGCTGATAGTACTGTTGGCTGACGGAGGATTAAGCCCATACTAAGAAAACAATTACCGTATTTTCCGGACTATAAGTCGCAGTTTTTTTCACAGTTTGGCCGGGGGTTCGACTTATACTCCGGAGCGGCTTATGTGTGGAAATTTACTCATCATTATATCATATCGCATGTTATTTTCACACTAAACCGCAAGAGGGCGCTCTAGGCCTGTGTTCTTCTACCTTCAGAGAGGTAGAAGAAGTTAGCCGAGCTGAGGAGGAAGATTTCATTGCGTTTAGTGATTTGGAGTGACACGGATGGTTCGGTAAACGTGTTAGCATGTCATTTATGCTATAGTTATCTGAATAACTCTTAATATGTTATGTTAACATACCAGGCACGTTCTCAGTTCGTTGTTCATGTGTCATGTAACGTTAGCATACCGTACTAGCCTGTTGTTGCCTCTATTCTATTGTTATTGCCTTTCAAGATGACATGTCTGTTCTTGGTGTTGGATTTTATCAAATAAATTTCCCTCAAAAAATGCGACTTATATATGGATTTTTCTTCTTTATTATGCATTTTATGGCTGGTGCGACTTATA
>CAEFZY010034038.1:0-15807 GCA_903066815.1 Brachyrhaphis roseni
TGTGTAAACCAGGGGTGCTCAAGTTCAGTCCTCGAGAGCTACCGTCCTGCAACTTTTAGATGCAGCCTTACTCCAACAGACGGGGATCAGCTCTGAACAGGTCTGGTAACGAGCCATTCATTTGATTCAGGTGTGTTGGAGCAGGGGTGCATCTGAAAGTTGCAGGGTGGTAGCTCTCGAGGACTGGACTTGAGCACCCCTGCTCTAGACAAACGAACCAGAATTTGATTAACTCAAACTAAACAGGGCTGGTGAGAATGCGCCCTACTTAGAGGTTACATAGACATTTTATTGTTCATTAGTTCCAGCTTTCAGTGCCATAATCATCTCACTGTTTTTGTAACTTGTGTGAACAAGTCCTTCTTGTTCCAAAATGAAATTATGAATCTGAACAATGCTAAGCTGTATTATATAAAAGTGGAAAAAGAAAAAAAAAACTCACACCCTAACAAATGTACGCTCCGAGAGGCGAGGTGTCCCATCAGTCTCACCTTCTGAAGACACAAATTGTCCAACAGCCAGGGAGCCTCCTCCGCCCGTCTCTACAAACTCCACCTCGGCGACGATGATGTTGTCCTCCAGAACGGAGCCGCAGCCCATGCAGACGGCATCGCCACGCGCCTGGTCAACATCGATGTCCGAGCTGCCGCAGTGCTTACACACCCTGGAGCTCATGGTTTTACTCTACAGACCTCCAAACCTGAATGAAAATATGACAAGATGTCAAATATGAATTCCTTGATAAAATAGCAAAAAAAAAAAAAAAAAAAATAGTGCAACATTTATCACTACCAGAGGGGGATGCACTGGGCCAAAAATATTCTGGGTCCTGTACATTCTTAATTACTTTTAGGATGAACCTTATTAGGAATGCACAATATATCTGCATCAACATTGGTATAAACCGATGTTTGTCTTTTTTTTTTTTTTTAAGCACATGGTATTGATACATTAAAACTGTGCCAATATTAACAACCAACATTTATTTCCAGCTTGTTGTCATTTGTTTTTCTGGAGCGGGAAGTGACTTCTTACTCTAACTCTGTGGCTTTTGTATTTTGTTGACCCTTCCGGGCCACCATAAAGACAGCTATGGTGTTTAAGCACACGTCATGGTGCCCATCAGCGTCTTTAGAGCCCGGGGCCTCCGAGCAATGGATGCGCCCATACTGGAGCATCTAAATCGATGCTGCGGTATTTCCAGTGCCTTGTTCCGGTTACAGTATGGTTTCCCAGCACATTCTAATCTGCTGCTGGACTGTACACAGAAATGAACTGCAGTGATTGTGCAGAACATCCCCCAGTATTCTGCTCCCATCCCTCGGTCAGCGACGTGGCACACGTCTCGCGAGCCTCTAACTCCCACTTTTACTAGCCAAGAAACAGGTTTTTAGGAGAAACTAGAGAATAAAAATGTGCTTCAGATGTGCTGGTTGTTTTTCTTTTTTCAGTGGCCATTGTGGGTTATTTGGGAGTCACATGGAGCTGACTTGTCCATGTGGGTGGAACAAGCTAACATATGTCTGAAAGACACCAGCAAAGTGTTGAACTCTACCAGACGTGTGTCTACGGACACCACGTCAACACCGCGCGGCCACAGCGGCTCCATACCTTCAGTCCGGTGAACTCCGACGAGAGCAGCGTCAGGTCACGCGTGACGACGCCACCCTGGGTGGAAATAAGTGTTTCCCACGTGAACTCTGTAACACAAAGGCGTCGTGTTCACTTCCACACTTCTGTCAAAGGAGCAGGGAGCGTAAGCGAAGCTAGCCGCGCGGTGACATTTCACGTGAGCCTCATATCTGCTGAAACACCGGCGGCGCGACTCCCAGCACAACACCGAGCACGTGCGCCAGCTGCTCTGGGGAGACCCGGACGAGACCAACGTCAGAGGAGAGAAGGGGACAAAAACTACAAAAACTCAGTTCAAACACTGCTGTTTAATCTATTAAATTACTAATGTACTCAGTACTATGTAGTGTAATATAAAAACAACTGTTTTTAAGACTGTAAATAAATACAAACACTTTACGATAATCGTAGTTCCGCCTTTATTGTTTTGGAACTTTCCAACTTCCGCCTCCAAGTTTAAATGAATTACTTATATTTTAAAACTACAAAGTTATTTCTTTGCTATTTTTACGTCCCAAAATTTAGTTACATTTATACCAAAGTCAAATAAAGTTGTAGACATTTCATTGCAATAAATGCTAACAGCTTTCCATAAAAACGATGCCACGTCTTAAAGAAAATGTGTTAGTGGGTAAAGTTCACTAAAAACACGTAGTCTCTTTTGAGGAGTCTCAATGTGTAAATTATTTTGTGTAAAAATCTCCGATATAGGTAAAGAAAATTACCCTGAGGTTCGAGAACTACAAGCAGTTCTTTGGACTATATGTACAACTATGTATTAATAACTTTAGTTAAAAATCATGAAGACCCAACAGATGTTTTAAATAGATATAAGAATAAATGTTTTAGCACTCTGTCCACTTTTTCACATGAAATATTTGCATTTAAATTCTACAACAAAATGATACTAACAGTAGAAATAAAATCTTTTTTTTTTTTGTCATTAGGTTGGAAACTTACAGGTTTGGGGATTTTTTTCAAAATCATTTTTCACAAATGTCAACATCCCTCAGAAGAAAATGTATCCATTCTCTTTATTTATTTATTTTTTTATCTATTTCAAAGCTTTCACAAATCTGACTTCCAAACTCTCAGAATGTTTGGACTTCTGTTGTCCTCATTAGATGGCTCCAAAGATTTTCTGACAAATTCAATTCCAGACTCTTGAAAGTTCATCCCAAAACCTACTTTCATCCTCTCACTAAGTTATTTTGTTGTAAATGTGTAGGTATATGTTGCCTTACTGAAAAAATAAAATCCCTCATGTTTGACACCAGAATATCATGGCTCAAATCTGACTGAAATAAAAAAAAATAAAAACAAAACCCAAGTTCCTTCTGAAAACAAAGTAACACCAGTACATAATGCTGCAGTTGCCATGGTAAACATAAAGCCAGATTATTGTACAGTATTTTTGTTTACATCTACCCAGTTCAAATTGTTTTCTATTACTAAACTCAGGCATATAAACAGTGAAGTATGAGTCACTGGTTATGTTTGTACCTGTACGTTGCATTTAATGCACTGATAACTGATTTCATGCAGTAGATGAGACATTTATTACTCCCAGGTTTAAGGGTCTCTTACTAATTGATGCATCAAGCATCGTCAGCCATTTTATTTTGTAAATGCATAAAGCCAGAAGGTGCGATAGTAAAACATCCACCTGAATTAATGTTTTTGAAAGACAAAAAATGCTATTTGGGCCACAATAAACAAAATGAAGACGAAAACAAAGAGAAGGCATTATGTATAAACATCTGATTTTATTTTGAACAGAAAGGTCCAACAACATGTGGCACCGTCAGCAACATAACAAACAAGAAGGAAAAAACAGGGTAGTGTACTCGGAGCAGAACAGATTGCGCACGTACACAATGGCAGTTTACATTTGGTTAAAAAAATATATAGAAAGAATTATAATGAAGGGGCTGCACAGTCTGCCACTTGATTTATTGATTTAAAGTACAGTTTTGCTTCTTATTCATGTGTCTTTTCTGGGGTTAGGGCTTGCCTTTCTCCATCTTCTAAACATTCAAAATCATGTGATGAAAAAACAAAACACACAAACAAACATCTGTGCGATGAAGTAGAATTAAGCTGAAAAAATGTGTTTTAATTCGTGAGGTGAAGGCAGCATGCCAGCAGACATTTTGTGCTATAAGAATCATTCTGATGTTGTTCATGTGAAGAAATACGATACACATTAGCATTTTTGGGGAGTCAGGGACACCACAGTAACAAACATTGGCATCTGAATTGTTACTGAACAGTTTTACTAAAGAATCTCCTTGTTAAATGACTAGAGATCCACAGAGAAGTCTGTTACTGACCAGAATCTGATTTTTAGCTCCACAGAACTGGAGAGCCGATTTGTTCTCCCCACCTTGACACTAAAGACGCTTTTGAAAAATTCTCAAGAAATTTACTTTTAAATCAGAAGCTTAAAACCATATTTCCATGAATCCTCCTCATAAATCACCACTTGCTTTCAAATCATTCATGTCAACACAATGTTGTCTTTCCACCTCACTACAGTCGGTTATAGAACCGTAGAAACATGGTGGAAAACTCTACACCCGTCTGCAACCTGTGGCTCCACTGGAGGCCCTTTAGATCTTCAGCTATGGCTCTCAATAACTTTGACTAGAAATTAAACAATAAGCTAATATTTTAAAATTTATATACAATAACAGTTTTTTTTTTTTTAAAACCCAGTTTTTTCAGTTTATTCCTGTTGTTGCATTGAATTTCTACTACAAGCACCAGCAAAATGTTTTATAGATCTGAACTTTATGTTATTATAGGTTGGACTTTTTGATTTTTTAAAATTGTATTATTCATAATTTTTTGCCCCACAGGGAAAAAAAAATATCTTTTTGCTAAATTTTATGTTTGTCTTTAAATCCTAGAAATACAAATTAAATTGTTTTCAAATAAATGAGTTCTCTTTTTTTCCAAACACATCAAAGTGATGAATTCATGTTGTTTTTTGTTTTTTTTTCCAAGATAACACACAAATATCTATAAACCCATTTGAAATGGAACTCTAAAACTATCAGCAGCCTTTTCAAATGACCTGGTTTTATTTTTTACATTATCACATGCCAGGTCTGTTGCCAGGTAACAGTTTTTCAGAGTTACTGTAGTGTGTTGCCTCTGCTAAAATGCTCCACATCACACCGAGGTGACAAATCAAAATAAAATCCATAAAGTGACTATAATACTTCAATATAGTTTAGTTTAAAAAAAAAAGGTGGAACAACAACAGGTTGTTATTCAAAGCAGGAATAGTTAACAAAATAGCTCATAGAAAACTTTTATACATGAAACTATAATTAAAGTTCCTCTGTGTTTATTCCTCACTTTGGTCAGTGAATAGTCTGAAGCTCATTAGACACAGAAGCAGACAGAAGTGCAAGTTAGTCAAAAGTTTGTGGGAAAAAAAACAAAAACAATAAACCAAAAAAAGGACCAAGTGACATCAGCCTATCAGAAGCTAGACAGATGAGTGTTTTCTGGGTATGGCCTCATCCAGAAAATCCTCAACACTTAGAGAATCTTTCAGTCCGTTTCTGTGCCTTCTTTCTTGGCTGTTGCCTCTAAAGCCGATGATCTTCTTCTTCTCATTTCTTATTTTCTATTAAAATTATGCACATCATTTTGCAGCTGACTGAGAAAGTGTAGCAACATTTTCGTCAGTTCTCTGTCCTCCCTAGCACTTAGTATTTCTCACTTATGACTCAGAAGCGGTTTTCTACTACAATTAGCAAAATCAGTTCAAGAAATCCTTCAGAGTTGAACGTTAGCAAGTTAACATGTTCATGCACATTTAAATCAGAGACGCACCAAACAGACAGCAGGTACCCAGTGTTGGGGACTTTAAGGTCGACTTTAGGGTCAGACGTTCTACAGACAGAGAGATGGGTCGCAGTAACGATGGCTTTCAGTGTGGAAGTTGTTACTGAGTGAAGACTGAGTTAATCATTTTCACCATCAGTGAGGCGTTCCAAACTGAGGCCACAGGAAGCACAGAGATGGAAGAAGTCTAATAGGTTTTCTCAACAGGAAGGATACAAAGACAATTGGAATGCTGTTCCCATGTTTTTCTATATTCTGCCGTTGTTCTTTAGGAAAAACATTGTTTGGGCAGGTTAGAGCTTTACAAAATGCTGAGACTGGAAACGGTTGGAAAATTCAGACACATGCATTTTGCTGCACAACGTAGGAAAGTGGCAGCATAGAAAAAAGCTCTAGAAGAGACACAATTGTTGTTTTCAAAAGATTTTAAAAATAGTTTAAAAGAGCTAACGTAAAGTAGAACAGAAAATGCATTTCTTACTTGGTTTTCAAAAGAATTCAGACAACAACTACAGCTTCTTAATACCAAGGAAAGATGAAAATATCTGCTTCTCAACCTTGTGCCACAAGTTAATCTGCATGTTTCCTTTAATGTGCTTAGAAACGGTTTGGAACTGGAAGATCTGTCATCCCTGCACAAACAGCAGCGTTTAAAATAAACTGAGTGTAAAAAGTGTGTTGTACAACCTTCATAAGAATACAGAGTAACATTTCTGAATTAATTTTAAAGCCTCTGACATTAGAAAGCCTCGACATTCTGTAAAAATGTTTAATCTGCACAGCCCAGTTAGTGAGTGAAACCAGACTGGAGCGTTGAATGGAGAGAAAATGCAGAACAGACCTGCACATGTACAGAGTACTGCTTACAGAGGTGAGTGAAGTGCTCTTTTTCTCCTTTTAGAAAGATATCTTGCAAAAAAAAAAAAACAAGACAATGACGAGCTGGCATAAAGAACCGATAAGAGATCAGATGGATAAAGTGAATCTGCGGTGATGAGAGCAAACCCGATCTGAATCCGACTCGGCTGGAAAACACTTGGGTGTGTGCTGCCTCCGTTCACCCTGGCCGTCACTGGTCTCGAGCTTCGTGCAGCAGCTTGGCCGCCTGTTGTCAAGACAACACTTTCCCTTTAATAATAGACACTTTACGTTTTTCGATTCTGTCATTTGTAACCGCATCAGTGTTTCTTGATAAAATACTCAGCACTGTTACAAGTTTAACCCTTTGTGCTTTTGAAGCGCTCTCTGCACATCGTTGGCCGATGTATTACTGCAGCATGCACAACAACAAAAAATACATAATGTGGATATATCAGATAAATATGAAAAAACACAAAATGTAGCTTGTGTTTGATAAATATAAAAATCCAAACAGACAGGAACCTGTGTAAAGAAACTGTTGTCAACAAAAAACAAGCTAAGTAGGTTCCACATTTGAACGGCTTCAGAAAAACAAAACGAAAACTTTCTAGTGGCCTAGTTAAAGTCCTGACCTGAATCTCATTTAGATACTGTGGCATGACCTCACAGGTTTGGTTCATACTCAAAATGTTACTCAGAACTCCTGCACAGCATTGCAGGAGATTTCCATTTAGCTAACTTGTCATTTATCTCATTGTTGATGATGACAACAATTAACCCCTCAGTTATTAGTTTTAGGGGGACAATTCCTTTTTTCACATTATAATATAGGTTTGGATTTTGTCCTCCATCCTGAATAAGCACCTTTATTTAAACACTACATGTTATGTCCTCATTATGTCTCTCTGTCTAATACTTACATTTGTTGATCTAAAACACTATTATTTAGAATTCCTAATTGCACTTTCTAAACCATTTAAAAGGAGTTTGTTTATTTTTACATGTTTATCCAAGGTAGTCAACCTGTTGTTTTAGTCAGTTTCTTTAGCATTTATTTTCCATTGGCTGATCTACTCCTAACTGACTGAACAAATTAAAGTTGTTATTCCATGTTTGACCAGCTGGTGGCACTGTACTGTAGTCAGTGACTGTACTAGTGCAGAGAGAGCAGATACATAATAATTCCATATTCAGTGTGAGGTTTCCTGTACCTTGTGCATTGCAGCGAGCCACAGCGATGCCACCTTCTTGTCTTCTGCAGCCTCCATCTGTAGCTGCTGGGCATCCTGGGAGCCCATTGGTTTGTAATGGAGGAGCATCCCACTGGCCCGTGACGTCCCTCCTACACACACACACACACACACACACACACACACACACCCCCACACACACACACACACACACACACACACACCACCAACTCAATACTTTTTGGAAAAGTATCTGTCGTCTGTCTGGACTCAAACACCAGAGAAAACTCAACATTAAATAGAGTGACTGGATGAGATGAGATATGGAAAGTAACTAAAATTGAGTGAAAAGGAAAATGGGAGAACAGTTTTTCCCCCTCAGACTCCAAAGGATGTAAAGTAAAGTAATTCAGGTGTTGCTTTCATGCAAAATCCAGGATGGGATAATGGGAAGGGGTGACATCAGGCAGGGGCAGAAGGTGGATGTAGACACTGAGGGGCGAGCAGCAGCCAACCTTCATAGACACAGAGGCCGTCCAGCAGGCTGGTGTAAGTGTGAACGTCTTCCTCTGAGTCCAGAGGAAGAGCAGAGCCGTCAGCGCAGCAGTGTTAGAGAACAAAGACATTCTGCAGTCATCTTCTAACGACATTCAAAACAACTAATTTAAGAAGAGCTAGAAAAACGAAAAGGAAGCAAAAACTATTTATTCCCACAGCTGCAGAAATCAGGAAAAGCCCACTGAGCTGTGACATTTGTAGCGTTTTACCTCCTGGACTCGTCCCGTCTGTCAGTATCTGCATGCTGGAGATGCGGGACAGCTCCACCTCAAAGTGACTTTCACCATCCAGGAACAGGTATCTGATGAGAAAGTTCTCATTTAAACGTTTGACTAACATTAGGGAAGGCTTTGGCAGGTCGGACTGTTCCACACTGACCTGTGGTTGTTGGAGAGGCGGCATGTCATGGTTTCAGATTTATCTGATGTCCCCAAAGTGACGACAAATGTCCCTCCTAGAAAAACAAAACAAAAAGACTGAAGAGGGCAACATCTTTCACACTTTCTTTTTTCAAAGATTAGCTTGGCGATACTTTCTTTGGGATAAAAAGAAAAAGACAATGACTTAATTTTAAGTAAAACAAACAACTATATACTGGTGCTGTGGTGGCGCAGGGGTAAAGCACAACCCACATATTGAGGCCTTAGTCCTCATGCTCGTGGTCGCCGGATCGATTCCCGACCTGGTGACATTTGCCGCATGTCTTCCCCCTCTTTCATTACACTCTTTCCTGTCAAACTACTTTCAAATAAAGGCCACTAGAGCCAACAAAACAACTATATACTGGAATTAGGTCAAGGTTATGTGTAAAGAACATCTCAGCAATAAGACAGTTTAAAGTGTTTTTGGTATTAATTAGTTACTTTTGTGAAGAATGGTTTTGTTTACAGAGATTTCATAATTCATTTTATTTGTTGTTTGTGTTTTGTTTATTTATATTGGATATTTAAGATGTCTTCCAGTTCCAGTGTTTGTGTTTTGTTTATTTATATTGGATATTTAAGATGTCTTCCAGTTCCAGTGTTAAATATTCACTAGAACTTATATTGATCTTTGAGAATGTGTCCTTTCATTATTATGCTATTAGCATTAAATGACTTGAAAATGGTCTCAAAACAACAATATTATCGTTTATCGCAATAACTTCTGGGAAAAGTCATTGTCCAGCAAAATGTATTATCATGACAGTCCTAATTCCACTTAGATTTTTTTCCCCCCACTGTATCATTAAAAGATTAATATTAATATTACATTCCTGGCAACAGTAAGTGCATTTGAAGTGCTGACTGCCCTGAATACATAACTACTGGTAATGGCATGAGAGTCAGTGGAGCCAGACCAAGGCGAGCAGGGAGCCAGTTTACCTCCCAGCAGCACTTTGAGCTGCTTGTCGTAGAACTCCAGCTCCTTCTGTGAGACCAGGCTGCACTCTGCACACTGCCTCACCGGGTCAACGAAGCACATCCGGGGCAGCGCCACCTTCTTGCTGCAGCATTTATCGCAGAAACAGCGGCCGCAGCGCCGGCAGTGGTGCTGCAGGACACAGACGTTAAATCAGAGCGAGGCTGATGGTTAGCAGGTCTAAAGTGGCAGAAGATTTAAATGTGAAGCGCTGTAAGCAGGGGACAGTAACACAGCATATGGTTGTGAACAGACCAGCTCTCTCCACGCATTCTGAAAGAGCCTGAGCTGTTTTCAACTAGAAATGATCAAATGCTCAGCTTGAGGTAAACTGTTAGCTCAGCAGGGCTGAATGCTAATACAGTTTGAGTTTAGAAGATGATAAACTGGGAAACACTTCAAGCCAGAGTTTTGGTAGTGAATGGAAATCATTACTAGCAACGTTTTCGTTGCTTCCTTAGAAACAGATTCCTGTTTTAAGAAGTTTCCTTAAAAAAAAATTAAACAAATCAGCAGAGAAGTCAGCAGTTCAGCTGAATAACTACAATAACTACTGACAGAGCAAAGAATCAAAAACAAAGAGGATAATGCAAATGATAAAAAAAAAAAAAATATATATATATATATATATATATATATATATATATAACAAAAAAGATTAAAGTCTAAGCCAGGGGTGTCCAAAGTGTGGCTCAGGGGCCATTTATGGCCCTATGATTCTGCGTGGCCCACCACAACAGGTGATTTATGCAGATTGAGAATTTTATTCTTAAATTAGAGCAAAATTATTAGTGAAAAATTAAAATGTATACAATGGAAAATACTGATGATTGTATTTATTTATTCTGATTATTTTTAACATTTCCAAACAAAAGCAAAAAAAGAAAAAGAAAAAATTAAAAACAAAGCTTTTGTCTTAGCCATGCTTTTTGCTTTCTCTGCAATTTCATAAATAGGATCACATTTATCATCTGACTCCTGTTGAGAATTTCCTCAGAGAATTCAGTTGATAAATATGATATCAGCAAGAAACGACTTCCGATAATCTGCTTTATTTTTATTTATTAAACCTTGGTTGAGTCATCATTTCTAAAGAGACTGTGAGTCAAATCCTGTTCTTATTGCTGAGAAGAAGCAGAACGTCTCATTTAACTTTCCAGTAGAAAGTGCAAACTGGGTATCTTTTTAACAACGTGAAAAACTCTGGATCTACAGGGATTTAAACTTCTCTTTCCCACAAAAAATAAAAACAAAAAAAGACATTTTTACATGTTTAATTAAAATTAATGCATGCTTAGTTAATTGTTGATCAGTGAAAAAGAAAATGAGCACGTTTTTGTAGTTTTAGTGTTTTTTTTTGACCTGACCATTTCGGCCCACGTGACTAAGGGTTTGGACACCACTGGTATCCAAACCTGATCAGACAGAGTCTAATTTCCTCTTTTCAGTCAGATAAACCTGTGATTTAGCACCATGGCAGTGCAGAAACAAAGACCAAACAAACCTTTCGTCTGATGAAGTCAAACTTGGTGTCGCATTGCATGCATCTCGGACACTGGGTGACAGGGAAAGAGGAAAAACAGGATGTTACACAACATGCTGAGCTGAGCAGATTCCAGTTGAACAGCAGCCTGGCTCCTGCTCTGCTTCAGCCACACAACACGTACTCTCTGCTGGACTGTCACTTTTCCACTCAAAATTCCTACATTGTTTTCTTTGGAGGCATTCTTAAAAGTTTTTAGGAATTAAAAGTTCAGAGAAAAAACAAACAAACAAACAGAAGCATCTGTACAGAGATTAAAGTCAAGAATAAATGGTTAACTTTATTTGTGTGCAATCTGCTCTTCAACAAACAGTGTTGGCCTCTGTCTGTGATTCTGACAAAGGAGACAGACTTTTTTTTTTTTTTTGAGCAGTGTTCCTGTCGCAACATTTTAGCTAAATACTATCATCTATGTGCGGGCGTGACACTTGGCTAACACACACATAGACACAATGTCACTGCATCCGGTTGCTACACTGATGCTGACCAGCTCTGCTCTGGGTTTAGTTGGACCGGAGAGGCTTGGCTCGCAAACTTCTGCTGTGACCAGACTGGCCATGGCAGCCTGCAACGCCCAGTCCAGGAGCCAACTGCGATGTCCACAAACACCGTCAAGCTCGCGGCAGCAAGGAGCAGAAAACCGGATACGGCAACGTGTCCCCACAAAAATAAAAGCTAAATCAATCATTGCTCAAAAGTTCCACAATTAAAAAAAATAAATGCCTGCTCATCACATATTATAGTGGTGACACAGCAGTAGCTAACAAGAAGGCCCCAGGTCCTGCATGAAGTTTTTTCTGAGTTCTTTCGGGGTACTCAGATTTCCTGTTCAGGTTAATTAGTTTCTCAGGTGTGAGTGTGTGGTTGTGTCTCTGTGTTGCCTCTGAAATGGGAAGGTAACTTGTCTCGGGTGCACATTAATATACATAAACAGAGATAGAGACAACAATCTGCATTTTCACAAAATTAGAAATATTTCCAGCTGCTAAATTTGTTTTCCTGTAAGCAAAGGAGAATCATAAGTCTTCTTATGCTAGTGGTGTGCTAAACCCCATTAGCACTATGCTAGGGGAGGAGTAGCACTGGCTGCTTCATAGGGCACTGTCAACTTTTGTGTTGTGGGCTGCAATGTTTGTTTTTAAAAACTTTTTCTTGTAAATGGTTCTGCCACTAAATATTTATATTGTATTTTTTAAAAATCCCCTTACTGTAGTTTTTTAATCCTTGTTTTTTCAATATGTTTCCATTTAGTTTAACACTTTTCTGGTACATTTGAATTTCCCCATTAAGGTACAATAAATGATATATATTTTCTCCTCTAAAGCGTCAGTTGTCACAATTTATTTTGTTTTGACAAACTTCCAATTTCTTTACATTTAGTCTGAAAATACTAACCGGAAGCGGAATGTTTACTGTATTAGATAGCTTCGCGCTGGTGTGTAACCACTTCAGATAGCATTTGGCCGTCAAACGTCTCACCTCTTTATCCGGGACCCACTGCGGTTCGTCCAGGGAGAACGGGCTGTTGAAGGCGCCGTTCTCCGGAACCATTCGGAGGCCGCTGGGGCTGCGGACCAGCTTCTTCCCGTCTGGAACCGCGGACATTTTCTTTAAAGCGTTTCCCCTCTCTTCTGTCGAGTCGTCTTCTTCTATCACAAACTCCAATCAAGCCACACCCTCCCGGAGCATTCAACCAATCAGAGCGCAAATCTGAAATCACGTGAGACGTGTGAACGAGTAGGCTGTTTGTGTCCACTATCAGTCAAAACAGTCTGTAATCTACTCGAGAGAAACGAGAAAAAAAAACATTTCTGAGTGTTTGCTAAGTGAGCGATTTAGTTTATTCAGAATGTAAATGAAGATAAATTACAGAGCAATTAATAAACATTTATTTTGCAAATAAAGCTATATTAGTGACAGTCAAAAGTCATATTGACTTTGATTTTCAGTTTGTCAATACTTGTTAATAATTAGCACTGTCTGGTTCAAGTTCCCCATCTTCTGCTTGACTCAGCAGGTAGACTGACATGTGAACACGGCTGGGTGTTCCTCCAGCAGAGACAAACTCAAATCTCATCTAAAACCATGATGGAAATGTGTGGAGTATGTCTTAAGGCTCAGTCTATTCTAAGAAGAAACGTGAAATATATCAATCCAGAATTTCATGTCACATGTTTTCTTGTCTTATTAAAAGTAATGTAAGATTTCATTGCTACTTTTTTGTTTGAATCTGTACATACAAAGTTAATCCTGTGTGGTTCAGAGAATATCAGCAATAAATTCAAACACACTAGTCCTGCTGTTTGTTGCTCCCAATCCTGCACTTCAAGGAACAAAGTAATGACACCAAAATGAATTATCTTCATTCAGATACGTATCTAAAGCGTTGATTGGTAGTTATTGTTAGATTTACGTAAAGTTGTGTGATTTTCTCCAATTCATGCGGTTTTGCTTTTATAGTAAATTTTAAACCAATTTTATCTCTAGCACTTCATTTTCTTCATAAAAGTTCTTTACACAAATGTATATATATATATATATCATTTTTTCTACAAGCCACTCATAAACTTTTTATTTAAAACAAACCACCCCAACATAGTGGTGACAGTATCATGCTGTAGGAAGATGTTGGTGCTAAATGCAGGACAGCATCTTAAGGCTTGAGGCCAGACTTTCCAGCAAATCATTTCATCAGAGATTAAATCTGATCCATTCAATCAATGGTTGTGTTTGCAGATGAGCAAATTTACTGCTATTTCCACTGAGGAGCAATATTCCTCCATGGCAGAGCTTTTCTTATATTACAATATGTACATTACGTAGACGTATAGTTCTCAGTTTGCAGCGATGTGTGCTAGCATCAAAGCCAGCCTGTTTTCCCAGATTAGCTTGATAATAGTTTTAAAAAATATGTTTAAAATCTTAAATGAGAAACCACAGCATGCATGACAAGAATCAGTTAAACTTTGCAAAGTGTTTGCTTCACTAACCTACTTACAATCCAGGTCTGTTGCTCATGTAAACTCTAAAGTGTTCTATGCAACGGAGTCAAAACAAGATCACTTATTTTTTTAATGATAAGCATCTTTAGTTGGAAAAGTTGAAACCAGAGTAATTCAAGCTCTTTATTTTTTTCTGCATCTAGTATCTCTGTTGTTGAAAACTTCATATTTTCCTTCAAAGATGTGTTTATCTGGACTAGCTGTTACCTGTGAACAACATATTTGCTTTTCACTTTGACAGCCGATGATTTTCGTCATTTTTGTCACTTTCCTACGGTTACAACTTCAATACAAGTTTTTTTTACTATGAGTTTAATTCAAAGCCTCTAGCAGGGCTGCGCAGCAAGGTTTGTAATTGTTGGATGTTGTTTAAAGGGACAGTGCGTTTATCGACACTACAGGAGTTTATTCATGGAAAACAAAAGCAGAGAGAAAAGCTCAGGAAGGCTGGAACGTTTAATGAAAGGTTAAATCTTACAGCTTTGGTTCAAAATGATCTTTACACATTAAATTAGAATTGTATAGGTAGCTTGAATCGAATAAAGCAGAGTAGACTAGCATTAAACACATCACTGGAACTTTTTCTTCCTATAAACTTCTTGGAATAAAAGCATCAGAATACACGCTGAAATCTTGCGTTTACAATTTAAATCACCTTTAAATCTGATTCATAAATTGCACTTCACTCAAGTAAAGTCTTGTCCGGATCAAACATTGACAACAACTGGAGATCTTTCTACTGGTACTGTTGGAAAAAGTGATTAATAATTTAAAATTGTGTAAAATTAGCCTCAACTGTTACGTTCCAGTTGATTCGGTTCCAGGTGACAGCGTGAATAAATATGAAGTGTTTTTTTTTTTTTTTTTTGCATAAACATAAGGATTTTCCAGAACACAGCATGGATAAATACACATAAAACAGCATTGACAAAAATGTAAACACAGGACTTCATATATCAGAAGCTAAAACTTCAATCAACACAGAACAGAACGTTTTAAAGAGGAAGCAGCTGAGATGAGACCAGTCAAGTTTCAACTTCTGTCCTTCAAATACAAGTGGATTTTCTGTCCCTTCATAAACTCAAATCAGACCTGAGAGCTAGCTGAGGAGCTAGCTGTGGAGCTAGGTGTGGAGCTAGTTGAGGAGCTAGATGAGGAGCTAGCTATGGAGCTAGCTGTGGAGCTAGCCGTGGAGCTAGGTGAGGAGCTAGCCGTGGAGCTAGTTGAGGAGCTGGCGTTAAAACTTAAGACACTCAGAACAAGAAGATCACGCTCTTCTTCGTTGCTTTTCTCTTTTTTGCACAGGGAAGGCAGACATGTTCTAATGCAGATATTTTATCAGAGAAACTTTAGACATTTGTTTGGTTTCATGTACAGATTTTGGGTCACTTGACTGGCTTGTTGAGATTTTAAAATTTTAAGTTCTCCAGTCAGTCATAAAAATCTTCAGCTATTCTGGAGCGATCGTGTTTCTATGGACACCGGAGTAACATTAAAATCTAACTGGACAAATATATCCTTTTTTTTTAACAGGGTCATACTGAAAGCTTGTAAGTAGTTAATATCTTACCTGCGGTAGATATCATTGAGCCCAAACTCATCAATACCCCTTTCAGAGTCTGAGTTAAAACTGTTTTTATTTAGCAAAAAGAGTTTTTTTTTCTGATGTGAAATGAGATCAGAATCTCCCAATAGGTAAAACTATTTAAAATGAGTATTGATTCTGAAATATATATATATATATATATATATATATATA
>CAEFZY010034051.1:0-10455 GCA_903066815.1 Brachyrhaphis roseni
GTGACCATTGGCATTTCGGAATGTAAAACAATTGTGCATAAGCTTCTGGCGGCTTCTGGCGGGTGGATGTTAACAGGATTTATGGTGACAAACAGCATGACAGTTGACACTCACAAGATGACATGCAACATGTGGGCTAACCAGCTTCATCACTGGTTAGCCCACATCTGTTACCATTCCTGGTTTGTCTAAGAGGGTCATCAATGCTACTCTGGATGGACCCTAAAGGTTTTTCCCTAATGGCTACATTAGTGTGTTTGAACTGCATTTTACCAACTGGTCTTCCAGTGGACTGTGGCCAGGGTAGAACAAGGTTCTATTTCTTTGTTAAAGTGGCTAAGGTCTCAAAAAAATCCATCCATCCATCCATCCATCCATCCATCCATCCATCCATCCATCCATCCATCCATCCATCCATCCATCCACCTAATGTGCTTCCTGATTAGATAACTCTAACCCTTTTATAGAGAGTAGCAATTACTTTACTTTGAGCTCTGAAAAACTGTTTGGTACCTTATTATTATTATTATTTTTTTTTTATGTACACACTTAAACGTTTCACAGGATCAAACATATAAAATGCAAATAAAATTGTCAATATTGAGGGATAGAAAGTACCCTTAATTATTTTAAGTATTAGTTATTCTTAATATTAATAAGTGTATTGATAAGTATTAATCTAAGTATTAATACTTATATTAAGTATCAGTCTTTGATGTACATATCACGTATTAATATTTAAGTATAAAGTAATAATACTTAATACTAGTTGAACAATTCTCATCAAAATTGGGAAGCAGAAGTATAGAAATAGACATATATAGATTTTAAGTAATAGCCTCACACCACCATTGTACATGCCGCTTGTTTTGTATCGTCGCCCCAGATGGGCAGTGTATAGTGGAGTACAAAAGGCTTTTAAAAAAGCTGTTTTTTTTACAGAGGATGAAGACACACACACATACCCACCCCTGTGTGTGTGTGTCTTATATATGAAAGGTCTCTCCCTCTCATATATATATATATATATATATATATATATATATATATATATATACCTACCTCCATCAAGTGCCAGTATTGCTGCTTTAATACGTTTATGAGGCATCTGCTTTGTCTGCTGACCTTCACTCAATGTTTTACATGACTGTCAACGATTGCCTGAAAGCTCTATAACTACGCTCTTGATGTGACCCCACTCTGCTGCATCTGAGTTGTCCAGTGGAAACATTTTACACCCTCGTTTTGTTTGCTTCACTTTCACAAAACGTTTTTGAAAGAGGACAAAACTGCTGAATTTAGAATAGCTGATCTATATGAACAGCAGTGACCCAGCACATTGCTCAGTATAAGTAAAAGGAATACAGCAGTTCAGAGAAAAGACAAAGGAAATTGAAATTATGATTTATTTTTTTATCACCTATGATTGCAAATCATATTCTTAAGAGGTGTCACTTCCTGTTTTTTTTTTTGTTTGTTTGTTTTTTCAGGATTGTCTGGCTGCATTCCCTCTGTAAAAAAAACTGCATCAGCATTCACTTGGACATTAGGTTGAATTGTTTGGATGAACCAGAGTTCAGATGAGCCTTCACACATGCCTACAAGGAAACAAACTCCTGTCCATTTGAAGCAGCTTTGGTGAAAACTACAGTCAGTAGTAAACAGATTTTCATGAACAATATGACTTCTGCCTCTAATTTAAGTGTGAGGAACCATGGAGTTAGTGCCCAGCTCCATCTCCTCTTACATATTAACCTGACAGAGGTCTTCACTCTCTGACTTGGAAGCTTCAGTCATCAAACTTCTCTTCTGTGAATTCAGGTACTTATATTAAAAATAGACATTATGTCTGCCTTCCTAAGTAATACAACACCTGAAACTTTCTTTTTTGGCAGTTATATTATCTGTAATAGTTATGTTTTTATTTATTCCAGACTGCTGGATGACCAGATGCACTTAGAACTTTTATTTTCCTTTATTCTTGATAACAATATGCACTATTACTGTTTCTAGCTTTGTGTTTCTGTTTTCTCTCTTTCCTGTCCTCTAACCCTCTTTTCAGTCGGTACAAATTGGACTGAGCCTAATTATGATGAGGGTTTTTTTTTCCTGTTAAAATGAAATAATTACTCTCTACTGATGCCATGTGCTTAATCAGGATGAGAACTAGGAGAGAATCTTTTTAGTATTTTGCCTTAGTGTGAATTTTGTGGAATATAATTTTAGTTGGATCTTATTGCTCTCTTTAGATGGAATATAACTCTCACAGTAACTTGAAATGCAATTAGATAGAATTGGACCTGTTTTTATAATTACCTTAAAATGACTTTTGTTTTCATTTGGCACGACACGTACCAGAAAAAAAGTTTTCCAGAGATTCTCTATTTTTCTATTATTATATTTAGATTCCTATATAGATCAGTAATAATTTATTATGATAGTTAATGAACCATACTGAAGCCACACTGAGGGGCAGAGAAAACGTCTCACCATCATTCCACTGCTATTACACCTAACCATGTTACTGTTTCTAACAGTATTAGCCCAGTGCTCTGTAGCACACAAACACCTTCCAATAGCATCAGTCCTGCAGTGCCATGTGACAATAGGAGAAAACAGCAACTAATATCCAGGCGGCACAGTTGGTAATTAATCCTGGCTCGGCTTCCCTCTGCTGGAGTGTACAGCAAGGGCTAGAAGGCAGGATCCCTTTGTTAAGCTTTGACCACACAAGTCACCTCAGCAGCCCTCCCGAAGCGGGGAAACGCCAACTTTGGAGTATTAAGAAAACCAATAGCCTTGTTGACATGAACACGGAGGCCTAACCCCCGCAGCCTCCTCATATGAAGCATTGATTTTTCTGTCTGGCCGCAGAACTAAACCCATTCATTCTCTATGGCCAAACCCAAGATCTGCACTGACACGAGCGCCCTGCACACACTCACACAGCACACACTGAGACCTAGGTAAATTCTTCTCTTATCCTCTCAGTCTTACCTTGGGGGTGGAAAGTTAAGAATTAAAGTCGCCCCTCCTCCATCACGTTACAGCAACACAGCAGGAGCCAAACAATAAAAGCATACACAAAGGTACAGTGTGAACGGGTGAATGTACCGAACATCAAGCATGGGGTCAGCTCTGGGCAGAGAGGTCAAAGGCAAGGCAGGATTTGACAGTAAAATGGACCTTGTACGACAACATGTCTCCACAATTCCAAGCAAAAATATAATATTTATTTGAAGAAAATCATTAGTTACTCAAATAGTACAGAGATGTTAACCGTGTAGCATTCCTGTTGCATTATTGTTTGGAAAACTAGGAAGTATTAATGTGAGGTAGAAAAACAAAGAAATGTAGGAAAGAAACCCATTAAGAGTAACAATTTTTAAAAGTGATGGAGGTCTTTATGTCATTAAAAATTTATGAAAGTCCTTTTTGAATGTGAGGAGAACTTCAGCATCAACAAATTCAGATGACAAAAAAGGCTTTTTCTGTTTTCCTTTTTGTTGTCTGTTAGTTTAAGAGCATACATTTTCTGTTGTTTGCTCTGATTTCCTCTTTAACTTCATTTGCAAAAACAGTTATTGCAGAATTGGAAACAGTTTGATGTCTACTGTGACATAAAACTGTGACAAAAAAAGAGTTATCTACTTTTAAATTCATTAACAGCAGAAGGGTTATTATGACCTATATTTAGAAAAAGAATTGATAATGCAGAAGCCACTATAAAAGTCCTTTAAAACCCAGCAATGCCTTTGCTGCAACTGTATTTTATTTTCATTCCTCTCTTGTTTTCTATTTATCTTATATTTGGCTTCTGGACAAAATTCTTACACATTGACAGGACTTTAGTAAACACCTATGAAAACAGATGAGCTTTGAGCCACAACTTCAATTGTCACTCAAAACCTGAAAGTATAGTCCTGTTTCTCCTCTTCCATAAATTACTACCTTCAATACAGAATATGTTTTGCTTAGGCAGGCCTTCTTGAAAGAACCTCACCATCCCACCTTAACTGTAGACCTTGGTCTGTAAGGTCTACAGCTGCTCCTTTACTTGCATTTATTGGTGTTATTTAGCGGGTGAGGTGCCCAGACCCTAAAGCAATAATCCATCTTTTTCTTTTTTTAAAAAAATACCTTTTTCCAGAGGACTATGGTTAAGAAGTTCTCAACCTGACAACGATCACTTCCAAGATGTGCTGAAGGTCATGGCTGGGAGACACCAGCAAAACAGCAACATCTGCAGGAAAGCAAAAAAAGAGAACCTGACGTTCCCAAATTAGATGCCATCATCTCCACAACTTCGTCTTGAGATCCTGACCTTCAACTCCTGAAAGAGGACAGGTAATAAGAGGCTCGGTCCAACCTGTACCCAGACAAAGTCTGGTAAAGCCTTCTCTGAAACGCATGTGGGCTGAACAACTGAACTCCCATGACTGGAAAGATGTGAAGATTAAAACATAACCAGAACAGAGTATCACCAATAATGCGAGAAAAGGAACAGTAGCAGACTCATCCAGAAAAAGTTCTGCAGGGCACAGCATGTGTGAGAATAAAGAGGCTGAACACTTCTGAATATAGAACCAGACGGTAAATAACTAGTTGGTTAAAACCGTGCCCTTGTTTTATGCTTCACTCCATCTAGAGCGCATGCATCAAACTCAAGGCCTAAGGGCCAAACCTGGCCCGCCAAAGCTTTTTATGTGGCCCTTTAGACTCCAAATCACATAAATTAGTCCTTCCAGTTTTTCACAAATCTGAAAAATTCAAACAAAATCAACAGATTCCCATATGTTTTTCAGATTTTTACTGTGACTTTTTATTAAAATTGGCCAAAAGCGTTGGATTTAAGTTACTGCTGCCTCAGATTTACTTAATGTCAAGTTATAGTCTAAGACCAATGTAGCGATTGATAAAAAGTCACATTTAGCATCATAAATCAGTGCAAATATTACAAAAATTCCTTACAAATGTTTCCAAATTAACACCACAAAATATGTGATTTTGATTGCCAAAAAAACACACAAAACAATCACAAAATCCTGGATGGACTGACACAACCGGCCCTTTAAAACTGTTCAGATATTTGATATGGCCCAAAATGAGAACGAGTTCGACCCCCCTGGACTAGAAGATCTGGATCCTAAGTTACAGAGAAACGATCGATTCCTGGAGGAGTGGACTCTGTTATGGTTTTAAATGAGTGGATCTGATTTTATCAGGACGCTAACGTTTGGCCTTGACACATATAAAGCTATGAAGGTTACCCAAAATTGCCTGGACTGTAAACAGTCATCCCCCACTGCGAAGAGAAAAATGCAGAATCGATAAGAGATCTTTGCCATCAATGTAATGTCTTAAACATTCCGCTTGGTCCAACTTTAATCGCTAAATATTTGGAAGCGTGGCCAATGCAGACTATATTTCTAAAGCAGCGCAGAAAATAAACTGATGTCATAACACACACACACACAAAAACAACCTCTGCCTTCTGTTCACTGATTGGCCAGGATGAAATTCATCCTGAGGAATTGAGCCCAGTGAGAGAAATTCCAGACAGAGAACTGAAAGGAGATGAGAATCAAGCAGAACTAGGCAGTGGAAGGTGAGTAGATGCCCCGATCTGTAATATATTCAAAGGTTGAACCTGTTTTCCAAGCAGAATATGATGTACAAAATTGCTGGTTTACTTGCAGTAAATCATCTTCGTTTTAACTCCATGTGGATCTGTATTGTTCGATGAGCAGGAGGATAAAGCACATCCTCAACGTTCCATTTTCCATTATATGGAGATACAAACTGAACATCGTCACACTGCAAACTGTAAGTGTCCATTTATCGATTTAGACGTCAACAACAATTTATCTGAATTATAAAACTTTGCCTGTAAAATATTGCTCTTTGCTAAAAAAATATGGTTTATTGAATTGATTACAAAGCATCCAATTAATTAGATTAATATTTTAATCACGTCCCACCTCTGGTATAAATGCAAACAAGTGTGCATTGATGGTGTGCATTGATGGTGTCCCAGGCTTTTGCAAATGCAAATAGGGTAAAGTATGTCGAGAACTAGAGGAGTTCTTTATCATGTAAAGAATTTATCTTTTGTAGATGTTGTTAGTTTGGAATGACCGGTTTACTTCTGGAATGAAAGTGGGTCTTCCTGCAAAGATCCCACATTAATTTGGCTCCAAAGCAGAACTTTATAATGAATATTGTACGCAGAGGCGCATTTACTTGGTTTTACTGCACATATTTTCAGGAAGACAACAATAAACAGTACACACTGGTTGTTTAAATGCCATTGGGGCAAACAGTGAGAATGTGCCATGTATTTTCATCATATAATTGCTTCAGGGATGCTTGGTATGTGGAAGCGCATGCTACTCATTTATTTTATTTTCCTTCTTTTTTCCTGACAACCCACTGCACTGCCCAATGCAAATTGGAGATGCAAAAGTTAAGGGAAGAAGCAGATGTCGTAGTTGCCCTGGGATATTTATCCCAGTAAATTTTTTCGCTGAAGATATTGTATGATCTCTCCTTAGCTCTGACTGAAAATGGGAGAGAATGTCACGAGAAAATAGAAGTTGTAATCACAGTAGGCTTGAGGGAAATGAGCTTAGATCCAGAAAAAAGAAAATAGAGACGCATCTTTATGAAAAACTGTAAGGAAACCAGCAATGCACTTTAAATAATCCACCGAAAACCACAGGGAGTGCAGGAACAATGTGTTAATGCAGCTAATCTCTAATGTTGAGAGGAGATAAGCTGCACACATTTCAGATGTTTCTGTAAAGCTGGTGTTTGCTATGGGAGCATGGTCACAAAGTGAAATGCAATGTGTTGTGAGACTTCACAGTGGATTCCAACAAATCTGCTGAAATGACCTGTTCAAAATGGAAATATGGCTACTGGTGATTCACCTCCACATGAAATGGAAGGAATTGCCTTTTATATGACAATTTTGTTTGTTTTCCAACTTATCAAATTGTTAATATTTAAAGTATCTGTTGGTCTTGTATTTTGATGCTTAGATTTACAGTGTTTTGTATGCGCATCATTTAAACCTTCAGATCACTTCAACTGGACAAATGTTCTCTGATTTCAAAACTTGGGCTAGAGTGACGCTAGTAATTCTTGTCTAAAGTAGGGGAGCAGAGCGAGGATTCATCCACCAGATCAACATCGAAACCCTGAAACATTTGATTAGGTCTGTCCAGACCAGGCCGGACGGCATTGGGGGGCATTGCCCGCCCACAGAGTCAACTGTAACCCAAACTGGAAGCAATTTTTTTTGTTTGTTTGTTTTGTTGGGGGGGGGGCGGAGGGTTACCTCTGAATGGCCAACCTTCTATCATTCGTATATCAATTTGATACATTAGGGCCCCCGGCACTTCCTGTGTCTGTGCCCCATGCACTTTTATCAGTTATTATAACTGTTCAATCCATTGTTAACATGTTGTTCTCTGTTACTCTGCTGTCTAGTATCAATATATTTGTCTACATTTCACTTCCTATAGAATTTAGACTGTTGTCTGTTTAGTTCAGCTTCTGGTAATGGTGCCCAAAGTCGGTCCTGGAGTGTCAGCATCCTGCAAGTTCTAGTTCTGTCCCTGGTTTATTTGATGTACTATGGATCAAATGATGATTAATTAGAAGGCCTAGGAAGAACACTGACATGCTGAAAAGGTTGTTATTACCAGCAGGGAGAAAAACTAAAACATGCAGGATGCCGGCTCTCCAGGACACACTTTGGGCACCACTGCTCTAGAGAATTGTACACAAGTTTGTCTCCTTAACTGTGAAAAACCAGTTCTCCTAGAAAAATGTTACTTTTTTTCATTACTTATTTTACATTTTACTAATATAGGCGACATGGTTGTACAACGTGACACCATGTCAGTGTGTCTCTGTATGTATTGGTGTGCAACAGAGCATACAGTTAACTGTCTTGTAGACAGGGTGTAGGAGTTGACTGATGACCACCATCACATCTCTATCAGTTCTTCATAACACTCCATGAACACACAAACACATGTGTACACGCACCCCCACTCCCACACAAAAACACAGTATGGCGAGAGAAGAGGATCTGACTTGTTTATTTACTCTGTAAAATTCTTAGTTTAAATCATTGACGATCAAGATTTATAACGTTTTTCAGTAAGAAAAAAAAAATCCACAAGAATAAAAGTATTAGAAAAAGAAAGAATTTTCAGGAAAGTTCCCTCCTCCTGTTTGTGGGATTAAAGTTCCCACCGCTTCAGTTTCAAGAAACAGCTTTCTTTGACAAACAGCATTCTGAGCAAACTGCCAGTTTCCTTTTTCGCTGCATCTTTTCTCTTATGTTCTTGCACCCTTTTTTTTTTTATTAAGGGCCACTGAACCCTTTACTTGGCTGTGTATGCACCAGCAAACATGCTGATACAATCTTAAAGGTCATGTTCTTTTCACGTTGACAGAGGCCTTCCAAAACTTTGATGGGGAGGCGGGGTGCGTGTGGGTGTGTGTGTGTGTGTGTGTGGAGAGGAGTTTGGGGGGGAGTTCCTTGAAAGGACTCCACTGTTACACTGCAGCAACACCAACACTAGCAACTTAAAGCTGCAGCCCAACTGATTAATGCCCTACATCAAAACGCTTCCATTCTATTCAAGCTGCATTTCCAGGAGCGGTCATGCTGAACCAAGATGGCCGATCTTTCATGCATTCCAATCTTTTCCGGAGAGATGCGAAAGAACATAATCATCGGTGATGTGTGGCACTGGCGTCGGCTTCTGCTGTGCCACTGTAGCATGTAAAATAATCTGGAAGCTCAAGTACATGTCCTTATTACACATGCTTTATCATGTATAACCATGGTAACGTGACGAACACAAGAGACGAAGCGGTTTTTTTAGGCTAATGCTTTAACATTACAATTAAATAGCTAAATATTGGTTCATTTGTGTGTGTGGTTGTTAGAGCAAGTTGGTTTCTGAGTGTGTGTGAAGGGGTGTGCTTGTGTTGTGTGTCAGTGTTACGCTAGCCTGACAGCTCCTCTCTTTCTTGCCTTGTTTTTAAAAGGCAACCATAATGGCCGGTAAGGACAGCCTTAAGAGCTACTGGCAGCTTGAAGCTTGACGCAACCAAAGGTCATTGATTCCCCCCACACACCCTTCTCCTCAGTGCCTGCGCTTTCCCTCTTTTTTTAGCAATTCATTGAATTTTGGCATTTTGTGAACACACACAGGACAGCTCGCCGACAACCCAACCTTGACAGCGAATTGGATAAATAAACCCTCAATTTAGCCGCTCTCCTCCACTCCTCTTCCTCCGCATAGCTCGCCAGCTCAGGCGAGGAGTCCCACTGGGAGCCTTCACCTATCCACATCGTTCAGCCCACGCTCCACTCGGCTCTCCCCTGGATTTTTTTTTTCTTTTTTTTTTTTGCCGGCCTGTCTGGCAGAGCTGCCCTCAGCGCTGTGACAAACACGGCCTTAAAGATAAGCTAACAGCTCCCTTGCACTCGCAGTCAAAGTCAATCCACGCTCCGCGTCTGAAATTTAATGCCAATTTTGTCTCTCAACCCCGTCCATCCCGTTTCCGTATCCAACACTGTGCCCTCCGCCTCTGTCTCCACCTGCTTGCATCAAACCCCCTTTCAACGAGACTAAAACGCGCACACACACTCCTTCATACCTGTCAGATGGGCTCCACCATCCCGGGGGGAGAGACGGGATGTGAGAGCACTACTCCATAACGGGTAATGACATGGCATTTAATGATACTGTCCAAAATGATCCGGGCCTCTGCCGACAGCGACGGCCGCTCTGCATGGAGGCCGCGCAGCCGTGGAGAGCCAGATAAGCTTGGCTGGGCCGACTTCATGTTTGTGTGATGGTGTGTACGTCTGTGTCACACTGGTGTGTTTGTGATTTCCTAACACAGCAAAGGCAATACTGAATCTTTCACTCGTCCTGTCGCCTGATGCGATGTGACATATGCTCCTGCCGTATGCTGCCATCATTCCTCCCATCACCTCACCTTTCCACCGTCTCTCGCCTCTTTTCTTATTGCGTTTGCCTCAAATACTCTATGTGTCATGAACGGTGTGGTGGAGGTGGTGAGGCAGACGCTGGAGACCCAGGTAAGTTTGAGAATGATGATGATTTAATGATAATAATTTGTAAACAGTCCAACAACCGAGGCAGCACTGCAGAGCGGAAGACTAGGCTCAGCACAGGTAGCGCAAGGCAAACGAATGGACGACAGACTGGCTGACAAAACTTAGACAAATAGTCCTCGACCAGGCAGCACGACTAGGCGGAAACCAGGGCCCAACGCCGGTAGCAACTGGCCTCACGAGAGGACGACGAAACAACGACAAACTTAGACAAGGACCCGACAGAGAACAAAGACAACGGAGGGACTAAATACACAGGGAGGCAATCAGGGAAACAAGACACA
>CAEFZY010034053.1:0-25103 GCA_903066815.1 Brachyrhaphis roseni
TAATAATAATAATAATAATAATAATAATAATAATAATAATAATAATAATAATAATAATAATAATAATAATAATATCTATCGTGTCGTGTCTTTTTAGCTCCATGCCCCCTCTATAGGAAATGCAGGCCTACCGATGTAAATTCCAGTGAAATGTGGCTTGAGTGGCTGCGGGGACAGGGGAGGTTAATCCGAGTTTAATGCAGTGAAGCACAGCGCAGGGTCTGGGCTATGATGGGTATGTTATCTCTGCCCAACATTTGGGTCTCCCTCAATTTCCACCCAGCCAAATAGCTGCGAGAAAGTGCAGATGGAGTCACTCTGAATGCCTGAGGAAAAAACGTTATTAATAGCTAAATAACTTCCCCATACTTTCACTGAATCTCTCTCACACACTGTTCCAGATGGATTTGTTTGAAGTGGTCTCTCGCTTCATTCCCCCTGTCCTTCTCATTCAGCGCGGCTTTAGACCCGAAATATGGCTACATTATATTACCATACACTTAGAGAGACTGGGGTGTGCGTGGCGCCGGAGCGCGCGCCCGAGCAAATACGAATATGTGCGTGGAAGTGGGGCTGCGGGGGCATTTATTTCAGTTTTATCCAATTTAAACTAAATTCTGTCTATTGTGTTACTTGGTTTAGCAGGTGAAACATTTGAGTTTGAGATTTTGCAATTCAGGATAAAATAAGCGCAAAATATAAAGACATTTTTTTTGTTCTATTTCTGAAACAAAATAAAGTTGGAAAAATAGTACGTCGTTTCTGCAATAAAATTGATTGACTCCATTTTGCAAATCTAAACAAGCAAGGCCTATCTCCCTTTCTCACGCCTTTGCGCAGCTCTGTCAGTTTTCCTCAGTTTTCCTTTCCTCAGAAATAATCCCACCTGGCATCTGTTTAATTAGACCGACCTGCAGGTAATCCTGCGATTTGTTGAAGCGTCCATCGCCTGTCTCCACCTCATCTGACGGTCGGACCGGATGCGTCACGTGTGGCAAATCAACGCCTGACATCTGATACATGTTCCCGTGACGCAAAACAAAACCACGCAAGCGTTTGCGCGTGGCGTAGCGCAGCATTTGCGTCATTTTTCGTTAATAGTGCATGCACCGGAATATTCCCACACGGGTTCCCATATACACGATCTCAGCTTGGCTTGTTTTGCAAGAATCCGTGTTTGCAGGAAAATCAAACGTGCATTAATTTGTTTTTGATTTTAAATACACTTTTTATTA
Organism: Brachyrhaphis roseni; assembly: GCA_903066815.1. Taxonomy (NCBI): domain Eukaryota; kingdom Metazoa; phylum Chordata; class Actinopteri; order Cyprinodontiformes; family Poeciliidae; genus Brachyrhaphis; species Brachyrhaphis roseni. The sequence continues at coordinate 1,236 of CAEFZY010034053.1, forward strand.
GAACTAGATTAGTACCAAGATAAATCCGCGATGTAAGGTCTAAAAAAAAAACTAATACGAAGACCTAATAAACAAACTGATAGATAAATAAATAAAGTCTTAAAATCTGGATAAGTAAGCCAGAAAAAAATCTATGAATTTTGTGCCCAGGGCGAGCCACAGTGAGCTCCGCTCTGAGATGAAAGTGAAAAGAAATAAAAGGCTCTATTTAATCTGCTTTAAAAACCCCTCTCCACAGAAGGGCTGTGCTTCAAATTCGCAGAGTGAGGGGCTGATTGGGGATAAATACATTTCTTACCATGCCTTCGAGCTATTACACCCGGCACGAACACAGCCACCTATTCAAGAGAGCATCGTTTCCAGCGCTTTTACTCTAATAAGTATTAACATTATTAAACGCCATCCGGATGCTGCTTGTCTAAACTGTTTTACGCACTGGGTGAGTGTCTCTTTTTATAGCAGCGTAATTCGATCCCAATTTGAAACAACAAGCAGTGTTTAAAAGAACGAAAGTGACATCATGTGGAAATCTTGCTACAAAAACACGAAAGTCAACAGCGAAGCTCCGAAGATGCAGTTGAAGCGCAAACTATCAATCGTGCGCATTGTGCGTAAATGACCAGACTCCAGCACTGCACGCCGGTCATTTGCAGCCAGCGGGGTTTACAAGACACCGGAGATATTTGCAAGAAAATAGTGACATTTTTCTCCTAACATTAATCTGCGCTGTGACCGAAAAAAGAGACCGTTTTCACGCCACATACCGATTCTTCTCCTACGGGGCCATTATATACTAAATTACAAAACTATCTAGCAGCGGGGCGTACTGAATAATTCATCTCCTTTTATGCCGCTCCTTGCCCTTTGTCCAAACTTTTCTCTCTCTTTTAGCAGCTCTTTGAATGTGAATGGGCGCAGGCCCCTTACACTCCGCTTTACGCCGCCGTGCTTTCCAGGATTTGCTTTTGTGCCCCGGACTCCTCGCTTTAGAAAAGCTTCAATACAGGGGAGGTTTTGCTCATGAAGTTCATCTTCAAGTTTGAAAAAAACAAAAATGTTTGGCAGTCTTCCTTTTTTTAAAATAAAAATAGCTATTGTGAACAAAAAAAGAAAACTATCTCTATTCTCTCGTTTTATCATAGGAAGCGGGATTTGCACTGATAAAAATAACTGTTAGAACAAAAGCAATAAAACTGGTGGAATCACATCATTAATTTAATTTATTTTGTAATTCTAGTAATTAAAGTGTACTTAGTCAAATAAAATACTTACATTACTTAACTCGTTTATCTTGTAATTAAGATCAAAAATGTTGCTGAAATAGTGGGTAAATAGAGTGGGTCATATTTCAGGAAGTAATTGAAAAAAAAAACTATATACTACAATTTTCTAAAATATATATTTTTTAATGTTTGCTACAAAGACACAGCAATCTTATGGAGAGAGGCAGCATTTGACTGTTATAACTTTTCCCAAAGATTAGATCAATTTTAACATGTTAAAACTCAAGTTGTAAAACTTGCAAAAAGATTGATTTTGAATCTATTCAACACAAATCCAACATTATGTAGATAATATTGCAGGCTCTTTTTTGGCTACATGTCATGTATGTACAATACTCAGATGGGTATTAGCTATATGCATCCATTGATGGTAACGATTCGTGATCACATTTTTATAGTTTAAATTTTAAATCAAATCTCTTGAATCTAAAATTCATTTTAATTTTTTTTAAAATGTCTTTTCTATTTACTTTTAATCATTTATTTTTGTTCAGTTATTTCTTTATTTGCTTTCACATTCTACTCACTCTACTGTTTGTTTTTTGCATTAACATTGAGAAGAAAAAACAACTTAGCAATGAATAGTTTATTGTACACTGTTTAACATGTAAGAGACTCAGTTACAGACGTGCTACAACATTATATTTTAAAACTTACCCCTGTGTGGCAGATTTCTTTCTAACATTGGATTGAATATAGCAAAAATGTTTTACACCTGTGCCAATTGCTTTGGCTGTAGGAGAGGTATTCATGTAGCTAACATAAGTTAAGTCTCATTGGTTTGAACATAGCCTATAGCTCAACATTAAAAAAGTAATTTTGCTCTGCTAACACTCTTTGTAGCAGAGTTTTACTAGTTCAAATAGGGACGGTTTCGAAATTTATAAATTTATAGGAGGTTCTCTTTAGGTGATGTTTAAAAGTGATTAGTTGTACACAGAGCCATACCTGTATAGCCACTTTGTGCAACTCGCCTTGTGCAATCATTATTTATTTATTTACTTTTTTTTTATTTATTTATTTATTTTTTTGGGAGGGGGTGTCCAAAAGAAAAAGTCATGTTTCTTTGGTAAAAAATAAATTTTATTTTTGTTAGCTAAAATGTGCAGTTCAGTAGCTGTGACTGCCTCAGGCTTCAGAGCCTAAACGTGCTAGCAAGTTCTAGCATAAGCGCTATATGCTAAAGTAAATAAGCATAAATAAACTACATTCTTAAATTCTTGAAACAAACCTAATGACACTGTTAACTTTTACTGAGTTTACATGTATATTCATAACACAGCTCATTTTAAAATATAGACTTATCACGCTCCTCTACACGACATGCACACAACAAATTAGAATAAGTTTTGGCAGAACAAACATCTTTTCTTAAATTCCTATCTAATATAATAACGTTAGAATGCAGGTATTAGTGAACATGATCTTTACAAATAATATGCTTGAAGAGATTTTTATTTGCTAAAATTTAACTCCCTTTAAAACTCATTTTTGCAGTGTACATTGTTCGCAGCAGGGCGTTTAAAAGCGCTCATTCCGCGCATTTTTATATTTTAAATTCCAATTTTTTTCTGGACAAAACTGAATCCCTCATTAGGCCTTGCTTCATTTTAAGAATTCAAATGCATTGCAACATGCTTCAAAAAGCATGTTATTAGAGTACAGGGGAAATGATTATCTTTCAGGGCTATTCAGAAAACAAAATACCTGCGCCGCTGCCTCACACATTACTAACAGCAGAAAACAATAACATGCGCATCCATTTCCGCTTCAACTGACAAGCGGTGAGACGTCAGGGAGCTTGAAGTGGGTCAACTGTCAGCTGTCGTTTCAGATGTCCCCCTGAATGAGTGAGTGAAATGAGCAAGGATGCGCCACGCAAATTAATTCTCAGCAGCTAAATACCTTCTGCCAAGGCTCTCATAAATAATTGAAGGCAGTGAACAAGTGCTGGCTCGGAGTTTAAAGCGGGAATAAATTGTCTGCGCTTAGAGCCGCAGCTCGGATGTGGGACGATTTCCCCAGAGGACGTTCAAGTAGGAAGTCAATTTAAAAACATTTTGCTTCCAGCTTGCAAGGCTGCAAATTTACTATAATAATAATAATAATAATAATAATAATAATAATAATAATAATAATAATAATAATAATAATAATAATAATAATAATAAGACATACACTTTTTGTTTGTTGTTAACTTACATTTATCACCGAGGATGCCATCGATGCTATGCTTTGTTTTCTTTTCTCCATCTTCATCCTTCTTATCACAGTCATCCTCGTCATCTTTTTTGCCAAATCGGGCCCTCAAAACGCGGCTGATGGAACTCACTAATGGCAACAAAAAGGTAAATGGGTGATTAGGCCTAAAAGCCATAACAGAACCATAATAATCCTATCAAACATTCTCTCTCTCTCTCTCTCTCTCTCCTTCTGCTCCCTCTTTCTCTCAGAAGGATACAAAAATGGCACAGGAAAAGTTTTCACATGAAGCAGCAGCGTTTGGAGAAAAATATTCATCATAGGGAGCAAATGTTACGAGCTGGCGGAGCACTGAAGCCACATTTCAACAGGACATGTACATGTATATAGTTATCTCTCTGTGGGTTCGCTTACAGAGGCGCTTTATTATCAGTAACATGTTGAATTCAAAGTGACGTTCATTGAGAGGTGATGCTGCGGTGTTCGCTGGTAGTAAGGGAAAAAAAAGTGCAGCTTACCAGATGAAGCCTCACCTGAAGGAACTGTGCTTCTGTCGCACACCCCGTCCTTCAGCAGCTTATCCCGGATCTCCCAGCTGAACATACCCGGGTTTTCCCTCTTGTACTCCTCGATCCGCTTCTCCACGTCGGGAGTTGCCACCTGCTTTAGGTTTGAAAGGTTGATGGCGAGCGAACAAACAGGGAGGATGAATTTTAGTTTAAAGGGAACACTAATCCCATCCAATAAACACACAATGTTTAGTTAGGAAAATATAATTTGGAATTAATTTGAATAAATGCAAAAGAAAAACAAGCATTTCTGTAATCAAACAATTGAACATGCAAAATATTATGATAATATTTAGATAAAATGCATCATTAGTGCCATACATTTCGCTACATTGAGCTTAATAGCACAAAAATACATTTGAAGTGGTTCTAATTTTAAATGGACAGATTTATTTCTCTTTTATTAATTCATAAAACATGAGATTTGGATCGATTTGGACACAAATCATGAACAAACGGATTAAAAACGAAACCTCAATTTGAAAACAAATTCACATCTCTCTACATAAACTATCGAAACAGATAATATTAACAAAAATTCAGCAATAAAATGTTATCATTAGTTTTCTTAGTAAAAGGAGTTACGTTCACGTTTAAGGTACAGAAATGTGCAGCTCCAGTATTTCTGACGTTTGCACTTAAATCTTAAAAAATGTTTCCCTCCTTGAAAATTATTGAGTATTTAGAAGTGTGAAAATTACATGAATTTTAGATTGGTTTTGTAATTTTTTTATGTGTTTTTTTGTCATTTGTAATTACTAATTAATATTATTAGACATACCTAAAAAAAAAAATAAAACCTGTATTTAAATTGTTCAGCAAATTTTTCAAACCTGACCATAAGTCCAGGAAGCAAAATATTTTGTTATACCATTTTTAAACTATTATTTGAATATGTTTATTGTTCTTTTTTTAATGCAAAAAATGATTTAAATGATGAGAGAAATTTTCACATCACATTTGAGCTTTAATTGGATCATATTTTCAAATAGAATGTTACAGGTGGATTACAATTCAATTCCAAGAGATACTGAATTGCACATTATTATTATTATTATTATTATTATTATCATTATTATTATTATTATTATTAGTTATACACCCATGTCTAAATAGAATCAGGTGTTGCATGCCTGTCATCTACTCCCATGACCACAGGCCACCACTCACCCTGGGCTTGCTGCCTCCTATAGCCCCTGGACGGATCGAGCCGGTCTCCTGGTACCGGCACAGGATCTTGGAGACGCAGCCGTGAGAAACTCGCAGTTGTCGCGAGATCACGCAGGGCCGGATGCCGTGGTGGGCCATCTCCACTATCTTGTGTCGGATGTGGTTCGGCAGCGGCCTCCCGTTGATGAAGACCCCACCAAGCTGGTTCACTCTGCCCTGGCCCAGAGGGGTGGACACTGCGTCGCAAAAAAACAAACAAACACACTCAAAAACATTCACATTCAACGAGACTTTATTCAATTTAAGGTGTCCTACAATACAGATGAGATTTTAATTTGATTAAATTATGCCACATTTGCTGCTTTTATCTCCATTCGGACGCAGTTTGCGCACATTATCATATTAACCATTTTCCAGGGGAGATTCGTGCCAAATTCATCCTGACAGGATGCATCCAAGGATCCACTCCGGGATGCAATTTCACATCCGAGAGACACTAGAGAGGATGGCACTCCCCACCTTGATTATTCCTAGTCATGCTGTACAAATATTGATGTGATCCTTTGAGCCAGCTCTTTGCCGTGTGTATTATTGCCATTTCCAGCTGCGGGACCACTCGAACAAATCCCGCAGCTCGAGTCACTTGCGAGCTACGTGGTTTTTGCACATTTCAGTCCAGGGCACTTGAGCACGAAGCGGGTGTAGAATGGGGAAGAAACAGTTTCCCGCAAATAGATGCAAATACAATGATCTTTTTTTTTTTTTACCCTTCCTCCCCTTCCCTCCGCCACATATACGGACGATTTCAATGTTGTGTGCGTCCAAGAAAGAACAAAATTATATCAAATTCCAAATTAGGCATTTAATTATGAGAGTCAAAATAATTTACAGTGATGTAATGAAAGATTTAAACATATATTTTTAGATTAAAACAAATATTAGTGCATAAAAAATAGAGAATAAATGTTGCATTAAAATAACATTTCCCGGAAACAATAATAAAAAAAAAAATGAGAATATTGTTTTAAATGCTGTCTGAAATGCACATAAAACAGCCAGAATCCAGATACTTCTTATCAATTATACACTTTTGAGATTTCGGAGCATTTTTAAGACATCAGATTGTATTTTCTGCAGCTATAATTCTCCCCTGACCATGACGTGAGGTTAACTTTAATCAGCCCTGACTGCGGCGCGTTTTGTTCACCCATCTTTTTACTTCCCAGCATGTCGCCGATGACAAACTGTGCCCACCGCCGCGTTGTGTACGAGCTCACAGAGCGGACAGTTTTGCTCTTAAACCAGCACAAGTTCAAGTATCAGGCACCCATGGCTGTCCTTGTCCTCACCTTCCAGGGGGAAGCCGGTTCGAGGGTAGTTCTGGCCTGGCGCAGGGCGCACCATCCGAGGCACTGTTCCAGGTAAAGTAGCCATCCTGTAGCTACTGAGGCAAAAATAAATAAAAATAAAAATAAAATCACTGCGCTAAAGAACGTGTTTCACTCTGAAATTCCAAGTTAAAAAACAAAAAAGAAAAAGAAAAAAAAAGAAAACGGAATGTGTTTGGAAAGATCAGAGAACAGGCGCTGTCAAATCCCAAATCCCAGGCGGAGTAAATCTGGACAGACCCTTCTTCCACCGGGGGGAAAATAAAAAAAAAAAAGAAAAGAAAAGAAAAAAAGGGGTTGCTCTCCTCTTGCTTGATAAGTCGACCAAAAATACAACGACAAAACGCTGCAATAGCTGAAACGAAAACCTCCACAGAGGTAAGTTTGCACAGAATAAAAATAAAAAATGGAGGCGCAAGCAGCTAAATGGTGGCGCGTTGTGGGAAACGCGGTGTTATTCTTTTCCCCCTGGTGTAGTTTGGGTTCGGTATAATGTCTGCCGGCTGGCTGGAAGTAGTTTAAGTGGCCAACTTTCGTGCATGTCGTAGGAGGAGACAGCGGAGCGCTCCCATAGGCTCGCTGCCCTTTCTTTTATGGATGAAAGGGAGTGGGTTTAGCCAAGAGCCCGGCGACCAATCAGATCGTCACGTTTTTACTTTTTTAATTCACCGCTGCCTCTCTTAGAGGACCACATAGAAGATGTTCTGTAAGAGGAACTGTTGTGGAGAAATTAGCAGAACATTAAACATCTGAAGTTTTTCGTATATTTATTTTTTTTAATACATTATTCGTATTTTACTCACAATTACTCCATATCCTAAAAACTACTTAATAAAATATGCATTTAAAAAATATTCATTTATTTATTTACTTTTTTAACTTTTACAAACATATGCATTAGTTTAGAAAACAGTGTAAGTCAGTCCATTAATTAAATTCAGAATTATTCAACTAAAACAAAAATAGAATTGAAACAAAGGAAGGGGAAAAAAAACAAAGTTAGAGCGTTTTATTTATCTTTTCTGTTCGAAGTTGCAGTATTATTATTTTTTCTTCACTGCCCTGTCAGACCAGGCGGGGGTTAGAAGAACTGCGGCCCTTCGCTTGTTAACCTTTCAATTAGTCAAACTGCTGCGCTGCATGAGCAGCCCAGTCCGCTCCTCCAGCTTTTGTTGTAATTGACTACAACATTTAGATCGACCCGATATTGATGACAACAGGTCGGGTACAGAGGGCACCCTTTAAAAGTAATTGTTAAATAATAATAATAATAATAATAATAATAATAATAATAATAATAATAATAATAATAATAATAATAATAATGACGCGTCACAATTAAAGTTAAACCGAACGAGCGCATATGGAGAGAGAGGAGGAGAGGTGTGTGTGTGGGTGTGTGGGTGGGTGTGTGTGTGTGTGTGTGTGCTGGCTCTGTGGGCCCACCGCGCATATAAAATCGTGTGACAATTGCCGTGGAAAACACTCCTGGTGGAAGGCAATTTCACAAATAATTTTAGCAACAATTAGGGAGTGTGGAGGGGTGAAATGGCGATTTCACATGCAGATGCGCCGGTGGGAAGGAGCCACCCCGCCGAACGGATCTCTGACCCTCGCTCTCCCCGCTTTTGGTCTGCTTCGCGTGGGACAGAGGGGGCACAAAGAGACCGCCTCAGCCTCCTGGGGAAGGCGCAAAGAGCCCTGGATTAAGTCGAGCATAAATCATCTGGAGACACAAGCTGCATTTCACTTCAAGGAGAAAGTAAAAATAAAATAAAAAATCAAAAAGTACAAATATTCTACCTCTTTGGAGCTACAACAGGTATGCCTTTGAAATGAGGCTCCGTGTTCCCTGAAAACACCATTGGTTCAGCACCATAAGGTCTTGCCTCTGTTATCCTAATCATTACAAGCCTGATATTCATTTGCTATGCATCTGTTTATAATTACACCAAAAAGAAAGGCATTAGCAGTGTGCAGAAAATTTTTAGATTGTGGTGAATTTAAGAACCAGGCTGTGGAAGGGCTTTATATGTATATGTATGTATTTGCAAGCATTTTAAGCCTGTTTCTTTTCTCAGGGTCTCAACATAAACTAAATGTATAGGTTTGTCAGAGGCTGTTTGAATCATTTAACACAAGGGTTGCAATTGCTCACCACCTCTCTTAAAATGTTTGCACGCTAAAACAAAAGCAATAAATGCTGCTGAGTTTAAAATACAGAACATGCAGGATTTATAACCTTTCACTTGATAGTGTGACATGTTAAAACAGACTGAAAACAGAGAAAACTCTTTCACTGGAAGTAGTGGGATCGCTGCAAAGTCATGACACATATTCTTCTTCCAACTTAAATTATAAACTGGTTTTTTACTTTGTAATAATTAGGGTTAAACTGGTCTGTATGTAGCTGAATTTTATTCTGTCTTTATAATTGTGTTGTCTTTAGGTGATTCTATTATATGTTTCTAAATAATCTGACAGGTTTGCCTTGTAAAGTGAATTGAGATTACATTTGTTGTGAACTGGTGCTATGGAAATAAAGTTGAATTAATTTAACTTTAAAGAGTTGTTTTCTGAAAATATCAGATTGCAAAAGTCAGAGTCGTGATAAAACTGTTAAGGGAATTTGTGGATATTTGGAAACAAAATAGCCCGCAGAAACTAATGTGCATTTTTTCCAAATCTACTCTTATTAAAGTACATTCTTATTTGCTATTTAGGGAACTGTTTGTAGATCCAAAAGAGTGTGTTCACCAGCGAGTCATGTTCATAAACGACATTAAAAAATGATTACAAGTCACTTACTTATTTCTGCGTTGCCTGTTTTGCACCCAAAGATTCATCCTTGTTGCAGGGCCTAAGCTCTTTTTTAAAAGCATTTTTTCTGCATGGTTCACCTCGACGTCTGGCTCACACGAGCAACTCCGTCACTAAAGTTTCCTCTCAGCTACAGCAGACAGAAAAAAAACAAAAGCTTCCTCTCCAACATGATAATGTCTCCAATCTTATCTCGATCAGGACCGCTCTTCAAACACTTCCCTGCTTTAGCCTCTCATTATTTGTGTTATGGCAATTACCCAAAGTTTCTTTCTTGCTTGTAGGTGAACACCCCTCCTCCTCCACTCATTCTTATTTCACTATGGATTTTTCTTAATGTGTAGTTTCAGTTGTTCAGAAGAGAGAAAGCACCTTTGATGAGAGGCATGGCCAATTTCAGCTTTTATCTTTTTCTGAGAAGAACCACAGCAAGTTAAGTGTATAAAAGTTCATGTGTTCAAAAGTTCTTAACATTTTTTTAGTTTGTTTTTGCACAGAGTATGATTTAAAAAACACTTTCTGATAGATAAACCTTTCGAAATTTAAAGTAAATTTTCAAGGAAGAGAATTGAAAATAAATTGTCTTACATTCTAAAGAGTGATTAGACATTTAAACTTGTTACATTTATTGTTCTGATATTTATCAAAACAAAAAGATAATTCTACATCTAGGCCACATTGTTGCATAAGGAGAGAGAATCTTATTAATTTGAAGATTTCTTTTCTATATTATGTGCATTTTTTTTTTTTGTTGAAAACAGCAAATGCTTCTAAGAACAAACCAGAACTCTGCAAAAGTAATTGGTGCATCAGTCAGCTGCCTTTCTCACCAGCGTTGGTTGTTCTCAGAAATGTTTCCTGCAAACTCATTTAAAACAGATGCAACCATGATAAACTGCTGCCCAACATTTCCGAGACCCTGAACACCAAAAACAGCGGCCATATTTTTACCGTCATCCTGCATCTATTCAAAACAAAGATCACTACTGTGAAGGATCGTTCAAGCCGTTTCAGTAGTGACAAAGTCTGCACTTCCGCCAAAGACTTGTTAACTTGTTGAGACATTTTCACATCTGCTCGGAATTATCCGAATGTGTAATCACCTCCTTACAGGGAATTGTTTTTCTTTTATCATGGCGCACAGCAAGCGTATAAAATGGCCTCTTAGGAGGAGACTAGCGTAAAGCCCTACTATGTGTTGTAAGTGTAATTAAAGAAAGCTGATTTGAGATATTCATCACATTATGTGTGGCACAGGGAGGAGCTCTGATTACACATACAGGGTCTAACAAGGTGATGTTTGGTTAATAATGAAAGCAGAGATTCAGGAATTCTTGAAAAACTCATTTGGAACTAGTTAGCTGACACGTAAAAATTGATTAACATTTCACTGCTCAGTTAACCCTGTGTATTTTAAGGAAACATGACCTTAAAATGAAGAAAAAAGTAATTGTTATTGGTTTGGAAAATCTAAAATAAATGTATCACTAGGTCTACAACCACAAATACTGAAAGTTGTAAGGTAAGTCTTGAGAAACAAGAAGAAGAAACTCTCACTGAGATTTATGAGACTTAAGCTAAAAAAAAAAAAAAACCTGGAAAAATGCATATTTTCTGAAAAAAAAACAAAAAAACTTTCACTTCTTCAGGCCTGCAGAAAGGTCCTGAAGTACAGACAAGGGAAAACAAGTCAGCTACAAGAGAACAACACATCTTTTTTTCATCTAGAAACCACAACTGACTGGACTATAATCCAGTTTACATGGTCCCAGGGTAAATTGTGAAACAGGCATGAAAAAGAATTGTTGTATTTGTGCAGATGGAAACAAAATGCGTATATATTTTATGACCTTCAGGTACTGAGCGGGGTTTCTTCGGGGCCTGCACCATATTTGTGTTGAGAACAGATTGATGTGAACCCAACACTAAGAAAAACAGACAATAGGGATTTCTGATATGTGGTGAAATGGTCAGTTTTAAGAATTGCCAAGAACATTTTTTGGTCTGCTCTTTCCAGAGGGATTGTGAAAATGAGAGGAAATAAAGATGAATTTGAGTTTGACTTTTGAAATACTTACAAAATGTTATGTGTTACAGAAAACTAACTAACACTTCGAAATAAGGGAAAGCATGATGGTGGCAGTGTCATGCTGAAGTCCTGCCTCCTTTTAGCAGAGGCAAGAAAGCTTTTAAAAGTTCCTTGGAATATTATTAGAGCTAAATGGCCTTAAATAAGAAGGAAAAAAGACACAGAAAGACAAAAAATGTATATTTCATGTGCTGAAGAAAACTTTGGATTATAAATATTGAGTTCTTATCTCTTATAAGTGCATACTTGGAGATGAGCCTTTAGCAAACTGAGGTGTGCATTTGTTGTTTTTAGTAGGAAGACAAAAAGGAAGTGTCCTTAAATATAAGGAAGAATATGGAAAAAAAATTATGTTTTATACTTAGCTTCTTTAACTCTCGCTCTCTCTCTTTGACTTATAAATGTAATTTACTCCTTGTCATCTATATAGTGCAAATTCACAACAAATATTGCTTCAAGACACCTCAGTCACAAATTCACGCTTTCCAATTAATCCTAGTCATCAAGTATTAATCTCAGTTTATTATTCAAATTACTTTAAAAAGTTTTCTGTCTAAGGAAACTCAGCAGATTGCATGGAGTCACTGACTTGCTGCATTCACTCCTCCTGGACAAGTACTGTAGACAATTGCTTGTATTGTGTTGTTGACTTTCCAGCAATCCCTCATACCGAGCATGCACGTGGCGACAGTGGAGAGGAAAAACTCCCTTGTAACAGAAAGAAATCTCCAGCAGAATCTGGTTCAGTGCAAGGAAGCAACCATCTGCCATGAGGCGACAGAGCAGATACACAAAAAGAAACAGTAGAACTGACCCAGGAGTGCTTTCTATGTTAATGATAAGTGCAAAGTTCATATCAGGGGAGGGAGAACGTTTAATTGTTGACACCATTATCTCAGCCCATGTCCTCCTCCAGGAAGGCAACAGGCAAACAGAATGCAAGCAAACAGGGAGAACCGGTTTTCTGGACCGGGCCACACATTCCACCCGCCCTGAAAATTCAATCTATGACCCTTTGGTGCCTCACAAAGTCCTGAACATTTTCATATATTGTCACATTATAATTACAAACTTTATGCTGTTGTCTTTCACTTCTCTTATTTTACCTAGTGGAACAGTACAAAGTATTGTGTCTGACTGTGAAGTGGAAGGACAATGACACAACGTAAAGTAAAAACTCAACATTCATGTTCAGCCCTCCATCCCCTGAGAACAGAATCATACAGCTGCAACTTTTCTGAATTTCCTTCCTGTGAAACTTCCACCCAAAGCTCAGTTAAATTGGATGCAAGGCAATTTATAAGTCTCATCACTGATTATGAATTGGAATCCAGACTGGGCTTTGACTGGGCCATTCTAGTTTATGAAGATGCTTTCGTCTAAACCCCTCCATCATAGCTCTGGGTGTATGTCCCGTGCCGTTTCCCTGCTGGATGGTGAATCTCAGAGTTTGCTGCAGCCGCTGACAGATTCCCTTCCAGGATTGCTCTGTGCTCAGCTCCTCAACCTTTCAATCAGCTGTGGCCAGCTTTCCCATCGATGCTGAATAAAAGCCTTATCTGATCAGAGAACCTTCAAGCCTCTGAGGCCTTCACCAAACTGCTGGATTAATACAGAGATTAAATTCTGACTTTATTTATGAAATAGTGTAATGTGACAAAATGAGTCAGAAGGGTACAAAATAGTTTTGAAAGGCACCGTAAGCCAAAATAGATGGTGAGCACTGCTTTAGACATACAATACCGGTTCACAATGCATTGGAAAAACATTAATTTGGCACCTAAATGTGAATTACGAGTTGTGTAAAAATCTGGAACTGAAAAAGCAGACAGCTACAGATGCATTTAGTAAGGAAAGCTCTCGGCCCGTAAGGCTGGACTCCAGTATGTGAGACACAACAAGTAAAAAAACTTTGGTGAGAACCAAACAGAAAAGCATTATATCTGGCCAAGCTTTGAAGATGTGATTGTAAATATTGCTCCTTTGTTGCAACATCATCTGCCAAAATAAGTTTTGCGGATGGCATCACAAAACCAGAGGAGGGGGAGCGGGGCACGTCTCAGCTGGATGGGTGCAGGTGGGTACAGAGGTGGAAGCAGGGTGGCTGGAGTTTGATTTGTGTCAGACGGGGTGACATCCTGTCGTCGCTCATTAGAGTGTGAATTCTGTTTATCCTGAGTAACACCTTGTCCTGGCAGCAGACGGCACAAACTCGTGACTTGACGCTGCAGATTGAGGCCTGAGAGGAGAAGATAGAAAATTCAAACCTAGTCTGACGATGAACCAATGGGGAGGAGACGGCTGACCGTCCACTGAGCAGAGACAAACCATCTTAAGTCTGCAAACAAGGGCAGTCCCACACTTTGAAGCGGCAGGGATTAAATAAGCGAAAAACACAAAGCACATGATGGTGAGTGTTTCAGGAAGTGCAACAGTTTCTTCTGTATTTCACTGAAGCAAAACGGAGGGACTATGTCTTGTCTGGATGTTCCCCGAGGCTCTTATCGCCCCGCAGCAGGGCTCACCTGCCCTCTTCCGTTTAACGCTGAAAGAGCTCTCCTTTCTGCTCCTCTGTCATGTGAAATCACACTTACACTCCAAAAACACCACTTTATTTCTCACTTGTTTATATGGGGATGATGTTAGAGTTTTAATGCGAAGCCTGCTCATCTGTGTTGCACGTAAACAAGGTACCATATCATAGCCAACTGCTGATTTTATGTCTTTGATGATTTGCTTCAGAGCAGCTCAAACACGTTGAGATAATGCAACATCTTAAATGGGGCATAACTTGTCATGGCCGCCTACAATGTCCCTAAGATATGGCTGTTCTGGGTTTAGTGTCAGTATCCTCGGAGACGGGCATTTTTTACAGTTACACACTTAAAAAAAAAACAATCTGCATGTTGCTACTGGGTGTTGAACAAACAGGTTGCATGAACACCTTAAGATCACAGATGAGCAGATTTCCCTGAAGCGTATGTGAGACTAAATCAGTCAACTAGCATTTTAGAAAAATGTATCCCCGATGATATCCTTCACTAGCCTCAAAATCCCTTCAAAGGTTTGACTAAAACACAACCAGAAGGGTTTTTCTAGTGATTACAGTGTTTGCTGATCTAATTAAACTAAACGTATCTGTCAAATTGAAGCTTCCAGATGAAACCAGATATTTACTGAAATTGTAAAGAAATCGAACTAAACTTTTCCTCTTTTAGGTCAGTCTGGGTTAGCTAAATTATTTCTGTTTGCTGAATGCCTAAAGGATGACTGAAATAAAAAATTTTGTGAAGGGTTTTTAACATTTTCCCAGTTTTTGACAGAATTGCTGTCTAAATTGTTTTCCTTCCTGGAGCTCTTCACAATAGTTTGCTGGGACGGAACTGGTGCAAAATCCGGTTTGTCAGCTTCCTGCCTTGCAAAAATCTTTACAGCTCTGCTAAAAGATTGACTTTGTCACTGCTTTCTAACTAATTTAGTACTATGCTTAAAGTAAATGTTAATTTAGAAGACTCTTATGTCCAAGCTTCGATGTAAAGTGTTAACATGTTGCTTCAATATTTCCACAAAATGTCTATTCCTATGATTATATCTGATTATATCTGATTTTATCTAAATGTAACAATGGTCATTATAGTCAGAAAATTTTATTTTTGTTTTCTCAGAACACAGGATGTCTCAGAATATGAAGGTTTTTGTCACTGTGCATTGCCACACTGTGTTTTGCATTTCTTTTTTGTTGCTTTTGGGATAATAACGTCTTCCTTTCAGAGTGGCCTTTTTGTCCACAAGTTTACAGGATTCATTATTAGCTTCATGCTGCATCTTTGCAAAGTGTTTTGCGGTTTCTTCTGGGATTGATGCAAACATTTTGCACCAAAACATGTTGAAATCTGACAGGCAGAATCCCATTGCCTACCTGAACTGTACGTCGACTGTCATTTACAAAATGTTTATACATGAAAATAATTATTTAAAAATATTTTTTTTTAAATTTGCGTGTGGTTTGGGAAGTTGAGGGTTTGAAGGAACAACAGCCCCTCTTGCCCCGCTGTCCGACGTTGATATTTACTGTGCTCCTCCTGAGCGTCATGCTTAGACTGCAGGATGGTTAATTTTTCCATGTCGTCACAAAGAAGTCATGTGTTTGAGGTGTGCCTCCAGTTAACTTAAACATTGTAAAAATAATCTTGATTATTGAAACATTGACCTTAAATTTAAAAAAAGATCTAGAAAGCTCTCTATATTGTTATCCTTCCACAGTGTATGCAAATATTTTGTTTCTGCTGGATTTGACCAAAAGTGACCGTGTAACACCTTAAGCAAGCAGAAGCTTTAAACTGTGAAGATAACTGCACCTGTAAAACCACTTCTTTCAACAACAACATGGCACAAATACACTCAGACCTTTGGTTGAGTTGGCTGTAAAGGGATACTATGAGTTGCTGGCATCATTTCATAACAGTGGCCAGTGTTACAATCCATTTTACACGACCAGAAATGCTCTCTTAGTGTGTGAGCGAGTCGGTGTGTGTGGCATGTGATAGGACCAAAATGCTTGGGTATCACGCTCTGATGTGCATGCCAAATCCGCTTGTCCTCTCACACAACCTACCAGTGTGGCTCCACCGCTTCAGCTCTGCCAGTGGAAGTCTGGGGAGAGCGGCGGCGTAGGAGGCAGGTCACAACCTCTCATAGCAGAAATCACACAGCAGTGTGCTGCTCCAATATCACCAAACGTGACCTACGACTGGCTGAGGTACCCAGCCATTTTTACTTGCTGATAATTGGTTTATAATCTCTGCTGAACAGTGAATGTCAGCAGAGCTGTCGTTTTGGCACATTTTTTTTGTTTTTCTGTAGGATAATTTAAAAAGTTTAAGTATGATGTGTAATTAGCAAATTATTTCCTTCTGTTTTTGACCTTTAAAAATCCTTTTCTTTTAGATCTGAATGGAATAAAAGTGCTCTTTAAATAAAGTTTGTTTTGATTTATGTAGCTATTTATTTATTTTGACTAACATGTATTGCTTTGGAAATCTAATCAAACCCTTTGAACTGCTCTACATTTTTTTGTGCTACAGTTGCAAACTTACATGTATTTTTTAGGCTTTTTCTGTTGTAGACAAACACAAAGAAGGACATCATTTCAAAGACAAGATTAAATTAAATGCCACAGCTTCTAGCAGGACAACCCTGAAAATTTAGAAAGCCAAAGTCATAAACTCAGGTTACATCTGGTATCAGTGAAGATTGTAATCACCTTTCTAAAAACTGCAGCTATGGTTTGGATGGAGGAGTCAGCCCCATTAAAATGGAATTTAAATGCTGGACTATTATAATTAAGCAGCTTCACAAGTTCAAAACAAAATGATTACTCACAGATCTAACTCAACATTTAAGAGTATGCATTAGTAAATATTTCTTAGAGAAATAACATTTTTGATTAAACATCAGAGGAAGCCCAACATTTCATTCTATGATTTCTGCAATTTGGTTTCAAGTAATTACCAGAGAATGTTTCCGTTTAGCAAATTTGTCCATGATTTTTCTATCAACTTAGTAAAATAGCTTTATTATTTTTCTTTGATTTGGTGAAAAAGTACTAGGGACAATGATTAAGCAACTGTTGGAAATACCAAAAATGAAACATAAGTATCCAGGAAGGTTTTATGTTAACTACTTTTACCAAGATATAAGTAAAACTTTAGAAGGCAAAAACATTTGCTGCTTAATTTATAGTTTCTTTTTTAATTATTAGTGGAAATATGCAAGTTAAAAAAGTCAAGTTAAGGGACAATATAGAGGTGAGTGTGCAAATTTTTTATTACACTCTAAAACATTTCACAACTATAGGAGACAAGATACCTTATTCACTTTTAAAATTATCCAAACTACTTCTTAATTACTCAATAATAGTAATTATCTTGTTTTTTTGTGGTTTTCAAATTTTTTATTTATTTTTTTTTTTACAAAATCACAAGATACAGTTTATTGGTCCTTTTGCATAAGTTTCTATTTTCAGTGTCGCTGGAGATCAAGAACTCCAAAGAAATTGATGTAAAGTTGATGGAAAGTGTAATTTACAACCTTGTTATGACAATTTGTCCATGAAGACATATGCAACTATCCAACTGACTTTGCTTTTATTTGCTTTTATGAAGTCTAATTTGGGTTTTTTTTGTGGCTTTAAGTCCAACTTGAAGTATCTAATCATAGTTAAGGCAATCACTGTAACGGTCTTGTCTAGTTTATAAATGATGGGTATATATTTATATCCTGCAATTTTGTGAAGTTCACTATAAGCAGAAATAAATTCAAAGAGCACATTTATTTTCACATCAGTCACTATTTTTTTGGCTTTGGCAATGAAACACATGCCTCCCATTTACAGAGAACACAGAGCATCATTGGCTCAATCAGTGGCTGCAAGAGTTGACAAATCTCAGAAAAGAAATAGAAGAAAAACAGAAAAAGAAAAAGTCTCTTTGTTAATGAAGATAAAAGTAATGGCTCCATTTTCCATGCTATCACAATTAGTCTCACCACAACCATCTGAAAGATCCTTCCAGAAAAGGCAGATCACTTGACCCCCCATCTGTGACTGAATCCCATCGCCCCATTAGGTGCTCTCTGCAACCATAACATCTATCTCTCCTCATGCTGGACACAGATGCTTAAAAAAGAAGAGGGCATCACAAAGAGCTGACAGTGTAGAAGTCACACGGTGCCTGTGATTGAAAAGGTCCATTATTCGGACTAACCAAGCCCAAGAATCTTATGAATTTGCTAGTGCTTCAAAAACAAACTTAAAACAACATAAAACTGCTATGTGGTTGGGATATTCTTGAGTTTAAAAAGCCATCCTTGATGTGAAGCTAAAGGCATCCTCTCTTGATGTATATCATGAGAAGATCTAAAGTTTCTGATAAGAATCTAATCATAATTTTCTTTGTTCTAATAAAATGCATTTATTTCATAGTGCAAGCAAAAACATGGAGGTGAGGTGTTTGTTTGATTTTGTAGAATGCTTGAAAATTGCATTTACCAATCAGTCCAATATCCTTTGGGATTTTCTGAAATAATCATCTGATCATATTGGAAATAAGTAATAATCATTTTCTTCTGCATGCATAAACATTGTCTCGGGGCATCTGCTGCTGGCTCATCACAGGGTCCACATATTTCCAAGAATTATTTCCAGGATTGCATGTCAGGATTTGAATCCTCTCCCAGTAAGCATGTGGGTTTCTTAAGAATACTCATATGACTTCGCTCCGCATTTTAAAAAAAAATGCAACTGAATTGACGAGACAACACTGGTTCGACTGTAGAAAGGCATAAAGACGGACAGTATTTTCACGCTGGTAGACTCTCCTCCAGGTGGAAATTTACCTTCCTCCTCCTCTTGGTTCATCTTCACAAAGGAAGAAATAAAACAACATCAGTAGGATGTGCACGACTTTATTTTGCTATGTTTTACTTCTGCACCATATGTTTAAAATGAATAGTAGGTCAATCACATACCAACATAGTCTTGCAAGGTTTTCCAGAACAGTGCAAAATTTCAAATACTCAAAGTGGCTGAACAGTTAAGGTTAGGTTATCAAAAGCTACTAAAACAAGAACATTTCTAAAGTAGCTCAACCCGAAGCATGAATCCATTTTGAATTTGCACACTGCAGAGGACAATGAGGGGTGCTGAGAAGCTCATGGGTATATTCTTAAACTTCCGTCCAGAATTTCCATGTTGTCAAAATCTTCTCACCTCTTCTCCATGAACATTTTGTGTGTATCTCTCGCAGTTCCTCTGTGTTCATCCACTCTGGAATTGTGGAGCTTCCCAGGCTGCAGCTCCACACCTGAGTCTGATCATCTCGTCAGGCTGGCTCATTAGGAGAAGCTGCTCAGCTGATTTCCTTTGCCTTTTGTTGAGGTAAATGTGCTCAAGTTCCACACAAGACTTTAATCTCCAACTGTTTGCCTTCCCTATCAGAAAAAAAATTCTCCACATCTGTCCTTCCCACATACTTTGCCAAGTCACCCACTGTCACTTTTACTTCTTTGTTTGCCTTTTGGTTCATCACAAACAACAACCAAACCCCCAGAGATGGTTCTGCAACTCAATTTACTGCAGAAACATTCAGAGTCTTCTCAACTAGTCCAAGATGTCCAGCTGCTAACCATCGAGTAAGATCTAATCCGATTATCCATATTCTCACCAAATACGTTCTCCATGTACAGAGAGAAACAGAAAAAGGCCATCAGCACAAACTATGAATGGATTCATTTTCCATTGTGAATAAATCACCATGAATCATCATGTTCAGGTAAAAATCAACAGGCTTAAAGCAGAACACAAAAGCACAGACAACTTTGGAATGACGAACAAGAAGATTTATGATTTTTGCCTCATTTAAAATGACAACAACAACAACAAAAAAAAAACACTTCCAACAACATTATAAACAGGTGAACTAGTCTGAAGTCTGAAATTACCTATAGTGCATTTGCATGGTTAAACGGGGCCTTTTGGTGGCTCAGTTATCACTGCTGTCACATAGCAAAAAGTCTTTGGTTTGAATCCAGATTGTGACCTTTCTGTGCAGAGTTTGAATATTGACAGTTCAAAAACATGTATTAAGAACCAATAAAAATGAATATGAATGACTTCTACTAATGAATTAAAAGAGCCACAAAATGTTTTCCCTTTATCTGCCAAGGGTCGCACGGTGGAGCAGTTCTTAGCGCTGCTGCCTCACCTCAAAAATATTCAAAGTCTCTGTGCTGCTGATTGAGCAGCAACCTGTCCAAGGTGGACCCAGCCTTGACCCAGATGGATGTATTAATCTATTGCCACCTCAATGTGTTTCTGTGTTGCAAAAGTGACATAGGCTGTGCTGATTAGAGGGACTTTTGGGAAAATTGAAAACACAGATTCCAGCATTAACACCGAGGTAAACATTTGACTGCAGCAGCAGATGTATTTATGCTGCAAGGATTCACACAGGATTCCCAAAAGCACAATCCCAAAATAATCCAGGCAGACATTTGAATGAATCACAGCTCCTAATTGACTCATTCTAATTCTGGTGATTCGTCATTGCTTAGCGTGGTCAAAACAGCATTAAATTTTATTTTTGTCTTTATCTTAATCGAGCAAACCAAACTGACTCAAAACACAGCACTTTCTTGCTTATGGTGGTTTAATAATTTATTTACTTTCAAAACCAAACGAAGCCACTAAAGTAGTTTCATAAAGTATTGCAATTATTAAGAGGGTTGCTGTAATTCAGCACCCACATGTCCTCAATGTCTGAGGAAGTTCAATGTGTAGAAGGTAGGAGAAACATGTTCCACATAATCACATTAAATTCAAACGTATTTGCCTGAATAGTCTGGAGCAGCATTCGTCATTTAGAGCAGTCTCGCCTTTTTTTCCTGAGTAAAATATCTGGTCATCTGAGCGGCGCTAACTGAACTGTCACAGATGATTAGAGGAGGAACAACTCGTCTTGGTATCCCAAAGAGCATGAGGTCCTCACGAGAGAGGGTGAGCCACAACCAGAATCAATGTCACCGTTCAGATAATCATGCATCGCCGATTCACCATGTAAGATGCATTTTGTTTGCTGCCTAACTGTGTAAAGCCTCTATTCATTTTCTGACTTTTGCACAGAAAAGGAGGGGGGGAAACGTGGTCAGCGCAGTAATGATCCTTCTTTCTTGAAATTCCAGCCCTCTTGTTAGGAAGAGAGCGTTCGTTACAGGGTTTTCAGTCTGGTTGCTTTAATTATTCTTGTGACAAACCAGACTGACAAAATTCTCAAATCTTTTTAAACTAATACGCCTGTAATCTTGTTATTCTTTCCAATTAAAGACGTGTGAGAGCCAATTAGATTTGTTTGAAATACCATTAAGCATTTCTCATACTTGAAACTGAGGCACTTAGTCCTTACAGTTTTGCATGTTTCCAGAGTAAATTGTTAAAACAATTTCCAAAACGCACATCTGCAATGCTGCGTTATTGATTCACAGATTTGTCAAGTTGGTTAGGCTATCAAGAGAAAAGGTTGTGCTGCATAAGTTGCAGTCTTGCCCATTACCCAAAGAAAATATGTGGTAAAGTTTCTCATAAAAAGTTTTAACAGGGACTAAACAAGAAATGTAAGAAGTCATTCCTGTTAATACATTAATTAGTTCATTAATAACTTTAGTGAGAACCAATTAAATACCAGATAGAAAGAGACAGAGAGGGAGAGAAAGGAGGGCAGAGATCCTCTTATGAGTTTTCTTCAAATATTTTATTTTGCTCAATTCATCTTTTCCCTTATGAAGAAAAGCCTCCCCACAGCATGATGCTGCCAACACCAGGCTTTGGAGCAGAATGTGCATTGTCCTTTACAGTACAGTATACTTCAGTCTCATTTGACCAGACGATCTTCTTGTGTTCCTTACATGCTGACACTTTTTATGACTTTCTTCTCCCCAGGACAGATTTACGAAGTGTTGGATTTGTGGTTGACTTGTCAACAGACTCTCCTGTGGATCTGTGCTGCTCCTCCAGAGTTACCACCCTCCTCTTGGCTGATCTTTGCTCTTCTGTCTGTTTTGGTGGAAGATCATGTATTTGTAGGTTTGCAGCTGTTTGATACTCTTTTCATTTTTGGTTGGTAGGTGTTGCTCTGATAGATGTTTGAAACTTGGGATACTGTTTTATAACCTTAGCTTGCTTTAACAGATTTAACAGCACTTTCATTAATTGGGATGCTTTTCTTTTTTCAGTGTAAACTTCAATCAGACAGTGCACATTGGAAAGATTTAATGCATGTATGTACCTCTGTTTCTGTACTGTTCTTTGTGTAATGCTTTGTGCTTGAGGGTAAGGTATATTTTCTTTCAGAAACATGGTCCCTGTTCAACAAACAAAAAGATGAACAAACAAACTCCACCACTGTCTGCTGCACAGCTTGATCTTCACAATTATTCACTAATGTTCTCTATCAAACCTCTGAGGCCTTCAGAGAGAAAATACCTGAGATTTGATTACAAACATGTTGACTATTTAGTCATTACATAACTTTGGAGGGCAGTGGGCTGCTCTACCTTTTATTTATGGAATCTGAATACAAATGCACAATTATCCACCACTTTGTATTAACTTCTTATATTATTAACCAGCTAGAGATATTTGTGACAAAATGTAAATGCATGTAGTTGGTTTTATCTCTCATACAAGGTGAAAATCATGAAACTATAGATATTTATATTAATCTGGTCTCATAGGACAAAAGCATCTCCTTTATAATGTTTGCTGTGTCTCCTAATGGCTTGTTGAAAACTTTAAATGAAAATTTTAATGGGCTTCGTCTTTCCACTTTTCACCAGCGGCCAGGACTGTGGAGTGTGTAACTAAACTTTGTCCTGCAGATGTCTCTCCTGCAGACGGATAAAACAGACTTGAAAAATTTAAATAGAAACAATTTGTTAAGTGATTAATAACCTTCTTGAATAGGAACAGGAAAAGCTTTCTAAACTTCTGTTTTAAAACTTAAGATCACATTTTGTATAACATAATGTACACAAATTGAGGTGAAAATGCTCTAATGCAAGGGAAATATCATTTTTCTTGCTGATAACAGAAACCTTTGTATTTATATTTTTATTTATTTGTTGAGTGTCGATGAACAAGAGTTTGGTGTTTCACGATCCTTTGGGTTTTGGGTCTATTTGTTTATTTTTTGTGTTTTGATAATTTCCTCGTTAATTTATGATACAATATATAGATCTTGCCATATTTAATTCAGTTTTCACAAATATTATTACATTTGTGTTTAGTTTCTTAGCTTATTCTTGCATTTTGTTCCATTTGAATTTATTTTTCTTAGATTAAAGTCAAGGATGTACATCCGTATACATCCTTGTTTGTACAACTTCTTGTACAAACAAGATTTTGTACCAATCCAGCAAAGGAATAATGAAAAACAAGGAGCTTAAATACTGAAAACTGACAAAGGAAAGAGAAATTGACAAAGTAATGATTAATACACAAACACCCCTAGATCGTTAAAACAGGTACAAATCTCAATCCTTTATGGTACAAAGTCATTAAATAACCTCACTTTGGTATCTTCACTCTTCATGCGTTCTGTATTTTAGAAAAATGTTGGCTGTATAAAATTGATGTTGTCTTTATACAATGTATCACAGCCCAGTGCGTCAGTGTTTGTATCTCTTTCCTGTTCCTTGAAAGCAGATCCAGACTTCTAGGATTCCTTCCTGTTAAACGCAAATCGTTCCCGTCCAGTCGCCCTGTTCTTCCACAACCTTTTGGGATTTCAGTAAAA
>CAEFZY010034055.1:0-59592 GCA_903066815.1 Brachyrhaphis roseni
AATGCTCACAGTTTCACTATACTTTTGACTAGAGGTTTGAAGTTCCACACAGTTATTGCCTACAAAATGAAGAATAAGTGTAGAGAGTTTGAAAGCTCTAACATATTATATGCCAAAAATACCGGCTGTCAAATTTGCTCGTTTTTTTCCGAGGAAAAAAATCTGAATTGTTGGACATGTTTGAAGACTCATAACTCAAGTTGTGAACCACCTACAGAGTTCATACACATATCTCCAGAAACTAGAAGAAAAGAGCTTTCAAATGAGACCAAGTATACTATTTTTGTGACCATTGGCATTTCGGAATGTAAAACAATTGTGCATAAGCTTCTGGCGGCTTCTGGCGGGTGGATGTTAACATGGCAACTAACGACGCTGACGGTTTAATAGATGGCGATGAAACCTGCCGTCGGTCTCACCTTGTGCCGTTATCTGGTTTGCTGCGAGGGGAGAAACAGAAGAAGAGCTGATCAGACGTGAGGTTTGTACGTCACGTACTTGGCTGTGGCGGCGGTGAGGGAGACACTCACGTGTAATTCAGGGCGTTTGCCATAACCAGCAGGTCCTGGTTGTCAAAGAGGCTCACTTTAGGCACCTCCATGATGAGCAGGTAGAACAGCTCGATGAAGAGCATGAGGAAGAGTTTCCCGATGCTGCTGACCTGCAGGAAGACGGAGCAGGCCAGCAGGCTGAGCAGCACACAGCAGGTGAAGTACTGAGAGAGAGAGGAGAGGTGGATACACACAGTTAGAGAATTGATCGGTGCAAGGCGTTGTACTGCTATCCTATGATTCCAGCTGAATAAGTCACACACACTGCCCCCTTCCTGATGGCGCCTTGAGTTACTGCCTGTGTTGCCCAAATCAAAAACCCCAACTCAGGATAGGAGTAAACTTTAGAGTTAATCATGTGACTGGTTCGGTACAAGATGAAAAGTTAGAAGTCAGAAGTCCTCACTGCTTCCAGTGTTCTGTGCCTTTTAGTGAAAGTTTTTTATTATTATTATTAAAGCCGTAATCAAATCCTATTACCACAAATGACCATTCTTGTCGCCGCATCTTGTGAAGTAAAACTGCAGAAAACAAAGTAATCTACCAAAGAGAGGGGGGAAATCAAATAAAAGTTAGTTTTCAGACACACACACACCTCAGGGAAGCTGCAGATGAGGGCGTCGTCTCCGCAGGAGCCGTTCTGTGTGTCCAGGTTGTAGTTGAGGAGGACGGCGTGGCAGGCGTCCACCAGGTCCCGGCTGATGTTGAGCTCCGACTTGATGCAGCTCCGCAGGTCGTGACTGCTGCAGGTGAACTGAGCCAAACCGACCGTCAGTGAGCGGACTCGGGTCATTTACCGCGCGCGAACACTGCTACTGTAAGAAATCTGTACATATTGCTTACAATGTTAATGAAAGCGGAAAGGAAGACGACGACGATGGTGAAGACACCCACTAAGGTGCTGTTGAGTCGGGACTGGACGATACTTTTGGAAAGAGTCTGCAGAGGAGCGGGGAAGATCTGGTGGGGAAAGAAATAGAAATTATTAATTATTCACCTTCAGATTTAGGGCTGAAGCTACTGATTATTTAGTTGTTTAATCTAGTGATTAATCAATAAATTGGATTAAAATATTGGCACATTCTGCAGATTTTTCATTTAATCTCAAACCTTTTTAATACCATGTCAGAAATAATTAAAAGATGCAAATAAACAAATATTCTGATACATTTTTTACATAAGAAAAAACATTTTATTCCCTAAAATGCAATAATGTAGTATTCCTTTAGTGAAAGCAAAGGATGTAGCTAAAAAAGAAAAAAAAACTTCTAGTATCAACATGATGCTTGATTTAACATCAGTGCAGTGTGGCACCTTAATCCGCTCATTAACTTTTGCTTAAACTGATTAACGACTGGATAGCAAGCGGAGATTTTTTTTTCCTTTTTCTACAGAATTTGAACCAGGTGAAGCTAAAACCTCGCCACTTGAGGGCTTTTGGGTTTTTGAAATGCTTTTCGGTTAATTACTCCTCTGAATATGTTCTTCTTTCAGCATATTGACTTTTTTTGAGTCTGTATCCTCCAGTTAACGATTAATCGATCACTAAATTAGTTTGACAATTACTTTGATAATCGATTTCTTCACGATTAATCCGATGAATCGTTTCAGCCCTACTCAGCTCTTGTTTTAGTGCTTAGGAGCAGAACGTCTCCTGCTACAGAACACATCTCACTTCACAACATTGTTTTTCTATTTAAGGCACATCTTCTAGCTATGAGTCATCAGCCGCAGTGGACTGGACAAAATACTCGTCCATTATTTGTATTTATCTCCACAACTCAAGGATACACACAGTGCAGCTAATTTAAAAAGGAAACACCGTTACCTTGTGATCCTGGTGATTTTGGAGACGGTTCAGAAGATATGTATTCATGAACGCGTCCCTGCTGTGATCTTTTTTTTTTTTAAATCTCATAAGGACGAGAGATCAGTCTCCACTGTGGGCAAAACAAAGCAAGCAGAGGACGAAAAAGAGAAGCCATGGTAATGGGTGTGTGGGAATATAACTGCATCTTTTAGAGATATCGGAATCAGACTGCAGTGTTTGTAGAAATGCCTAAAGCAGATGTTTAAAGAGGGGGCAAAAAAAATAGATGTTCGAGATCCAGTGTCAAAATTATATAATTGAAGCTTTCTTACTTTGTGGACTGAAAGACAACAAAGAACACAAAGCTACAGTACAGTTAACGACTAAAACATCCTTTTGATACAAGTGAGCACAGACTTATATCAGTGCTAACGGTATTTAACAATGGAGCATTACTGCAGGAGAGATCCACCGATAATTCATCTGGTGATCTGAGCAGTCAGTTTAAAAAAAAAAAGAAATCCCATCTGTTTTTTTGACCAGTGAACACATCACAAGGTCG
Organism: Brachyrhaphis roseni; assembly: GCA_903066815.1. Classification (NCBI taxonomy): domain Eukaryota; kingdom Metazoa; phylum Chordata; class Actinopteri; order Cyprinodontiformes; family Poeciliidae; genus Brachyrhaphis; species Brachyrhaphis roseni. Next base: position 2,924 of record CAEFZY010034055.1, read on the forward strand.
CCCCAACTGCAACACTCCTTCATGGTAGATGACTTTTTGAGATTTTCAAGGTCATTCAGACTGACAGAGATGTAACAGCCTATTTAAAAAAAACCTTCTTTTTTCCCCACAGCATTGGGAGACCCGTCTGCTGTTCATTTAGGCCAGAGATCTGCAACCTGCAGTGGCTCTTTGGATCTTTCAGAAAGGCTTTTAATAACTAGCAAAGGTTAATTTTCATAGTGTAAACACTGCTGAATATCTATAACCATCATACAACACTAAGAAAGGTTTTTAATAAACAAAAATAATAATTCTTTGATTTTACATTTTAGCTACAGGTTGTGGATTTTACTCACTCCAAAGCAGCAGTACACAGCTGAGATGAACATGACGCCCGTCAGGATGATGAAGCACGTGATGAAGAAGCCGATCATCAGACTGGAGCTGCAGAAAGGAAATAGATTATTATTTACACGATTAGTTAATATAGACAAGCTGCTGGTTGAAAACCCATAACTGAGCTGTGTGATGTCACTGAACTGAATTCCACACGATGAGTCAAATAAATTTCTTATTTTGCAGGAGGAAACTGTTTCGATCCTCCCTGTAGGAACAGACCTACATCGTCAAGACGTCAGGTTTTGTTGTGCTGCCTGGTGTTAAATGATTTTTCTGTGTCTTTCCGCTTAATGATTATGTAAAATCATTTACACTCTGATTGGCTAGGAGGAACTGAGTTATCTTCACCTAGCAAGATGTCGTTTTCGTGAGCCGCTTCCTACGAAGCAAACACAAGACAAAATGGCCCAAAATGCAGCTAAACTTTGTTTCTTCTTACAGACAGATCTGGAGTCGAGTGTCCTGATTCTGTCAAAGCAGGACGGCTCTGACAGTAAGCCGAGTATCTGAGGAAAACCTTTGGCGGTGAGAAGCTCACCTGATTCTACAAGGTTTTACAGCTTAGGCCACAAATTGTCACCATAGAGCTGCAGCGGAGTTTAGTGTATAATCAGCTTCCTCACAACTTTCTTAATCTCGTAAAGCAAAGAGGCTACTAGCCAGTGTTGCATGATAATTTGTTATAAACAACCGTCCAAAAAAAAAAAAAAAAAAAAGTTTGGTAATTGTTGTACATCTCCATAACTATGAACTTCATTAAAAACACTGAAGTTACATTACATTAGTTTATTTCTGATCATTTTAATAATGACTTGCAGGTAATGAAAACCTGAAATTAGGCTTTTCAGAAAATTCAAATACGCTAAAATATATATACATATATATAAATAATAAGTAAATAATAACACTTTTAATGCAAAGTTGAAACTTTTCATTTAATTTTAATTCAACTCTGCATTAAAAGTGTCGTTATTTACCAAATGACACTTCATGTCACCAGTCATAAACATTCATAAAGACTCCTGCATGTTCATGACAGTCTCATGTCAGTCTTAGCTAATAATAATAATTAATAGCATTAACATTATTGATTTTTCAACCAAACATTTCCCTTCCACTTAATGCTCTTGCATGCGGCCAGAATCTGAGCGTCTGTCACCATTACAGTGTGACTCACGTCGGCACAATGACGATCTGGATGAAGCAGATGAAGAAAAAGACGAGGGTGGCGCAGGCCACGTACGCACCGAACCTGGTGTCCACCTGTCTGGAGTACTGGAAACAGGGAAGAACGAGCTGGATGTCAGACAACAAACGTAATTAGACTCCATCCTTCAAGGAAAAAATAAAAAATTCCCCCAAAAATGTCAATAGACACAATCAATAATTACTTGATAAATACCTTTTCTTTAGCCTTGATGCGAGTTAGCTATTGATTTAGTAGTCCCGTAATTGTAATGGGACTTAATTGCAAAATGTTAAATTACAAGAGTAATTTGACATTTCAAAACTGCTAATATAGAATAAATATAATATTTTGTCTCTGAAAGGCTTTAAATGCATTTCAATTGAATCTATTTGATTCTGATCTATTTAAATTGTTTACATTTTTTTGTCGATAATTATTTTGTCTTTTTGTACTTTAGTTTTCAAATTGTTTTTATTAAATTATTGTTATTAATAGAAGCTTTGTAAGCCTTTATGGCTGAGATGATAACAGTGTTTGTATTTCATGACAGCAGCTCTGTGTTCAGACAGCAGCAGAAATAGTCAAACTGTGGATCAGTAACACGTTTAGTCTTGATGCAGCAATTCCCCCTGTCCTGTCCATCTGAAGCCGTGTTCCTACTTTGACTTTCAGTACTCTACTTCCAAACATAACCTCCCGTTTCTGTGTTTTTCCCTTTTCTTTGACGTCCTCCAGGCACAGGAAGGAGAAAGCTTTTTTCTTTTCTTTTTGTTGCGCTCGGCAGATTGCCTGTCACACCCGTTTATCCACTGATGCTCCCAGCTTGTGTGCGGCCTAACCTTTTTTTCCAGGTCGGGTTCTCTGAAGGTGAGCAGGAACTTTTTGACGTGTTCGGAGCGCAGGCGGTCGATGCTGCGCGCGTCGATGGCCCTGCCCAGGAACTCGTCCACCTCGTCCTCCGGGTTCAGGTTTTCCTGTGTGTTCCTGAAAATGAAATGCCTGAATAAAACAAGATGAGACGGAGTGACATTTACTTCTGAGGACAAAGTGGGTGAGGTAAAAACAAAACAAAAAAGTTTGTCCTCTTGTTTTTATTTTATCTGACCAAAACAAAAGGACTAATCACCCCATGTTTGTCAGGATTGTGAGAATTTCTTTGCCTGGTTTATTACTTTACAGTTCACTGATTAGATATGCAGCAGAAAAAAAAAATAAAGAATACACATTGATGAAAATGCATTTTAATAATTAAAAAAATTAAAAATCAGTTTGATCCAGTTTAATTAGAAGTGAAATATTGAAGTGTTTTTATAACAACTGGAGGTAACTTGTGCTGTAAAAGTAAGTAACTTATACTGGAAATCACATAAAACTGCCCCTTTAAGATAAGCAGTTTATGTTAATACACTTATAATAACAGTGTAGTAATATTGTTACAGTAACCACACAGTAATCACATTACAAACATTACCCAGGGTTATTACACTGTTACAGTGTTATTAGAAGTGTAATAACAGTGTAATACTGTATATCACATTACAAACATTACACAGGGTTATTGCACAGTGTAATAACAACAAGATAAACATTCAGGTTTCTCTCTGAATGTTTTACCCTACAAATCACTCAACCTGGCATGATTTACAAACTATACTAAGAATTATACCAAGCTTTTTTTGAAGGAAAAAAGTTTAAAAAAAACAAAGGTTTGGAAGAACAAGGACAGAATAACTTCTCTAAAAATGATTTTTTTTCTCTCTCTTTATTGTCTGGTTGAAACGGTCGGCGCTGCATCACTACAGAACGTTACTGAGCAGGTTGACTGTGAATGACAATATCTGAGGTGACACTCCAGTGCCTTGTGCTTATGAAAATGAATTTGGCTACATGAAACAGAAACTTTCTGAAAACTGCAAACACTGCTATGTAAATGAGCCGTCGCTCTCCAGGGAAGCATCTTTTCTGTCTGTCACAGGGAGAACAGATGAATAATAGCAGTCCAAGGCCACCAAATGACCGAGTCTGGTTTTATAGTTTCAGCCATGACTCCTAGTCTAGTACCACACACAGAACCAAGAACAAAAGAAAACCTGCACCAGCAAAGTGCTCTCAGTCCGAAACTACAAAATTACATTTATAGGTTAAGTTCAAGCCACAAGCTGAAGCTCTGAAACCCAATCAGAGTTTGACGTTTGTCTGAAAATGAAGCTGTGGTAGAACTGTGGATTCATGCATGACAGCATTCAGGACTACAGCTGTGAATACTTTTGCTGGTGAAAATCTGGAGAGAGCCTTGAAATGAACTCTTTTACAGTAACCAAAGAATCAAATTTTAGAAAAGAAATATACAGTGAATTTGAGTACAAATATTCAAAAGTTTGAAAAACAATAAAAGCAACTGTTTTTATTGAAAGAGTAGATACATTAGAGTATTTATGATTAGCAAGCCGACATCGTTTAAAGATAATTGAACACCGACCTTCAAAGATCAACAACGCTCCATAGCAACCATTAAAAACTAAACTACGGTTTTGGGAGTGATGCTGAAAACATCCTACCATCACAAACATAAACATGTTAAGTTTGCAAAGCTGTGCTTGGACTTCATCCGGAGCCATTTGCTTTGGTCAGGTGAGACAGACACTGACAACAAGAAATTTGACCAAAGGCCCATTGTTGAGTGTGGTGGAGATTTCTGACATAATCAGAACTAAAATAAACGGGTCATCAATGGATTTGGTAGAGATATGGACAAATCAACAAAGAAGCAAAGAATTGGCATTTCTTCAATGGGCAGAGAAGGTAATGTTGTGTTAGCAACAATCATCTCCACCTGTCGGAACAACTGTACTCAAATTGAAGGTTAGCATTTTTCAAAAGATTTCAGAAACTAATCGTCAAATTTGCCTAATTTTAACGTGGTTCTTACCAGGAGAACCAATAAATGTGACCAGTACTGCATATGATGACGTAGTTGTTACTCACTTGTCTTTGGGATCCTCAAAGCCCTGAAAAACAGGAACATAAAAGAAAAAAACTATTAACTTGAGTACTTCTTGACTAAGTGGGTTTTTTTTTTGGCTTTGAGTAAAAGTAATTCTGAACAGTTATCTAAAATACAGACATTAAATGAAAAGTCCCTTTACAAAAATTACAACCTTTAAGCAAACCTACATTTTATTGATCCCTCTATTTTAATTGTTTTCCAAAATGCATTTACTTTTTGTTCTGATGTCATATCCAAATCTTAATTGTCGTGTTTTCATTAGCTGTAAGCGGAAAATTATAACTAACAGAAGTAAAGTCATGAAAACATAAGTTTGTGTAATTAATGTGTAATAAGTGAATGGAGTTATAGAAATAAACAAACCTGTCATTCATATTCTAATTTTTTCAATTATAAAGTGAGAAGGACTTTAAAATACTGAAAACATACAATGATGGTTAATATTTTACATATAGCAGCTGCTACATGACTTAAACACAGCAGTTAGATGTTTTTCACCCCTATTATATCTGAAATTGGACACACATGATTTTTATTTCAAACATTTTTATTTCATTTTTACGTGTGTAAAAAAAACCAAACAAATCCAAACGCCTCCTGATTGCAACGTTGTTGGACCTAACGATAACAATCAGCTGCAAACCCGGTATTATTACCTCAACAATAACTGTTATTATGGACCTGATGACATAATGATCAGTCTGAGGAAACGAGAAACAGGAAATGTTTCCTGTGGGTGGAAAGAAGTCAGGATTACACAGTGAAGGTGACGTTAGACACAAGATATTTTAGTCAAATTGTGATTAATGAATAAAAGTTCTACATAAATACAAAAGTTCTCGAAAAAACTTTGTTATTAGCCAAGTATTAGTACTGTTACATAGTATCAGTCAGTATGTTTGTAAAGAATGTGAAAAATATAGAAATACATTTAAAGACGTGACCACAGTCCAGCAGAGCTTCACTGATGGATCATTTTTATTTGAGCTTTTACTCTCCTGTGATTCACACAAGCAGCAGCTTAGCATCAATCAGGCTAACACTGACTAACATTAACCTAGAAACAGTGTCAAAAATGAATAATCACCATAATACTGAACCATACTTCATGTCTGCTTTTTTAATTTTAACTGGAAAACCAGTGCGTCTCTAGCGCCCCCTGGAGGTTTAATGTATAAACGTCCTTGCTGAAAGAACAAATCAATTCTTGAAACCTCTTTGTATATATTACTATTTTATTTATTTATTTTATTGTTGTTTTTCTCCTGTTTCAAAATGATAAAAGCATTCTGGTCGGTTGCTCAGCTTTACTTTCTGTCTCTCTCTGTTAAGGCATTCAGTAGGTGGCGCCATTTTCCTCTTTTTGTTTTTTCCACTCTGTCCCATCTGCTGTATGAGAACACAACCCACTCTACGTCTTGCATCCAGACTGCTGACTAGCCTCCTGCGTATCCCATGGCAACGCACCAAAATCCATGGATGAAATCCCAATGGCTGCCTTCTTCGTCTCTGAACGCCTCATCCTCATCAATGTGCCTCATTAGGGAGAATCTTATTTCTTTTAACACCTTTAATCTCCTGCAGTTTTCACCCAAAGCACAAAGAGCCTGCTAAAGTTTTTTTTTTTTGTTAGCATATCTTATATCTGAACTCGCACAACAAACATAAACATTCGTGTGTCAAAAAGTACATAGAGCTGCTTGTTATACTGATGAAAGTTATAATGAAAACCTTGTGAGTAATTGACGCATCTGGAGGAAACTTTGAAGGTTTTTAGAGTCTGATTATGTTGGATTGCGGACAGAAGAACTGCTGTGGACTCACTGTTTCACTGGAGTACGTTAAGTGGACGCTTGAGGATGAAAAAGGTTTGAAATGGCTCTATTCTGTCGATGATACGGAGGTTCGAATGGAGAGTTGAGTTTTACTGTAGTATTGATTCGCGTGCATAACCGGAGTCTCAAAAGTCTTTGCTTTTGTTGAAAGTATAACGTTTAAAAAGCTCATTTAAATCTTTATCTCTCTAAACAAGCCAGTCTCCAACAGTAAAAAACAAAGCGAGGAAAGCTTCAAGATTATTTCGCTTTTAGATTCTACAAATGGGGTTGCAAAATGGTGCAGTTGGTAGCACTGTTGCCTTGCAGCAAGAAGGTCCTGGGTTCGATGCACGGAGTTTGCATGTTCTCTCTGTGCATGCATGGGTTCTCTCCGGGTTCTCCGGCTTCCTCCCTCAGTCCAAAAACAGTCTTTCTAAATTCTAGAAATTCCTAGGTGTGTGTGTGCATGGTTGTTTGTCCTGTCTGTTTCTGTGTTGCCCTGCGACAGACTGGTGACATGTCCAGGGTGAACCCCGCCTCTCGCCCGGAACGATAGCTGGAGATAGACACCAACACCTCCTGGCCCCACTAGGGACAAGGGTGTAAGAAAATGGATGGATTCTACAAATGAATGTATGACAGATTTAAAACAGACAAACCAGCGTTCATTAAGCAGTTAAAACTGTTTAATACATTGTTAACACATTGTGACCTGCTGCTGTGCAGAGCTGCACAGGTATGTGTTAGAATCATGGCAGCAAACCAGGAAAACACAAAGAACTTTGGGCAGTTTGTCCCCCAACTAACCGACTGAGTTGAGTAAAGCTGTTGGATGCAGGTAATGTTTGATAAATGATGACTAGCTAATACCAGTATAGTACCTTAAACTTGTTAACTAGTAGCCTGTAAGCTACTGATGTTGTCGTTTATGTTCAAAAGTGAATAGTACTTGTTACATTGAGTAACTTTTTTGGAAAAAAGGCACTTATATGAGTAGTTTTACTGCACTGTACCTTTTTCTTTTACTTGAGTAATATTATTATTGCTATGTATTCATTTTGCCAAGAAAGATCAAAGGATTACAATCGCTAACGACGCGTTGGCTTCACCGCCAAATGAGGCCCTGAGACGAGCTGCTGGTAGGAGAGTCACCTGGCTGTGGCCCTCTAATGAGTAAATTATCACAAGCAGTCTAACAACGTTGATTTTGCTCACCATCCTCTTCATCTCCTTGGAGATGTGGTTGTGGAAGGCACGGTCAGCCCAGTGGCCGCTGTTGTGGGTAACGGAGTTGGTCCTCTGTCGACTCATTTTGGCAATCATCGCCTTTTCTTCTTTCTGTGGAGCAAAAGGATGCAGAGGTTAACGCACGAAACGAATGAAGGCCATAAAACCTTGAAGCACGTGGCAAAGTTGAGGGCCATAACTTTTTATGTGGCCCTCTAATTTCTAGACTAAACACTAAGTGTGCTTAAATATTATGTTATCAATCAAATCAATGCAGTTTTTATCTTTTTACTGCCAAATTATATTAGTCCATCCAGTTTCTTGAGAATTATTGTGGAAATTCACGCAAATCCCCACACTTTTTGTTCTAATAATTGGGAGTGTTTTGCAGATTTTTCTACAAAATTGTCAAAAATGTTCTTACTTGTACTAAACAGCTAACTCAGCCTTAACTGGTGTCAGATTATAGTCCGTAATCTAGCTCACTTGATCTCATCTGATGTGAGAACTGAACAGCTTTGAGCTGAATTTGTAAAAACTGTAAGAACAAGATAAAAATTAACCAAAAAAAAAAAAGCTAGACTTCAAAAAGTTCCCTCTGTCCTGAACCACAGGCAGCAGAATGAGAATAAAATATCACTTCACATGACTTGCTAACTATAGTCGCAGCTTGTGATACTGCCGGGGGAGGCTGATCAAAAATATCAAGTCATAAGTAAACAGGAGGTTCGAGCAGGGAGGCGGCGATGAACTCGGTCCTGTCTGACAAGACAGCTGGTGTGGAGCACAAACTCAGCTTACAGACAATATTGGGAGCAAATGAACTGTTTGCCATCAAAGAGACGTCTGTCAAATAAGCACTTTAAAGTTTTTCACATCAACACAAACGTCACAGTGTTTTACTGGAGTTTTATGGGAATATTTGTGAAGTAGAATCAAAACCGGAATCCATAAATGGGAAGCAAAAAATAAATATTAGAAATAATCGCTCAATTTTAGCCCCATCTTTCTTTAGTTTAAAGTTGGATTCAACCGACATCATAAAAGTCTGTTTGCCTGAATAACGACAATATTCCCAATCGCTCTGTATTCATCTCTTTAAACTACCTCTATTCAGCCTCCACATATATATCTATCTAGATATGTCTAGATAGATATATATATAGATATCTCTAGATCTATCTAGAGATATCTATATATATATATTATCTAGACATATCTACATATCTCAGCCTTGCTTGATGTCAAGTTATAGTCTGTAATTGATACAGCGAGTAATAAAAAGTCACATTTAACATCATACATTAGCGCAAATATAAAAATTCCTAGCAAACATTTCTAAATAGGCATCATAAAATCTGTCATTTTGATTAAAAAAACACTAAACAATAACAAAATCCTGGAGGAACATCTATTGATATTTCAACATTTTAATTTCTTTTATCAATTCATTCTGGCGTAACCGGCCCTTTAACAACATTCATATTTTTGATGTGAACCAAAATGAAAAAAAGCTTCATTTTGCTAAAATAATGATTCTACCATTTTTCTTTTTTTTTTTTTTTTTGGCATTTTACTGTTAAAAAAAAAATCAACTTTTCAACTTTAAACGAGACAAAAATGATTTCAGTTCTCTTTCATTGCCTCCTTCAGCGACAAAAGCCGTACCCTTTTCTGACTGCAGCCCACAATGAGGTAGGTTTCTATGTTGCTCCTCTTCAAGTAGGCGTTTCTCTCTCCTCCTGCTCCCGGTTCCACGTCGTAGTCCCCGTTCAGGTAGTTCAGGGTGGCCTTTGTGATGTGTATGCGCCTGAAATGAAAGCGTTCCTTTTCCAAATGCTCTGGCTGTTGCGTAAATCTTACGCAGCTAACCCTCCACACTTATCAGAAGGAACGTTTAGGAAGGGAAAATGGAGAAGGAAGCTCATTGGACGAACCCGGCCTTGCCTCCCGCTTCCATCTGATTTGCGAGCGTGACGTCGTTGGACCAGACGTCAAACTGCCACTTCCTGAGTCCCAGCACCCCGCAGTGCACCCGGCCGCTGTGGATACCGACTCTCATGTTCACGTTCACCCCAGTCACCTCCCGCACCAGCCTGCAGAAGAAACAAACCAACACAAAAGTGACAATCCACACAGTTAGCGTGTCTAAATGTACCATCTGTACTCTCAGTGAATGCTGCTGCTGAGGTTTACCAGTGAGTTGTGTTTGCCAGACATTTTGTTAGTGCGCCCAGCTGGTATATTAACGCCATTCCCAGACTTACGAGATGGCCTCAATCATGTCCAGCCCCATCTCCACACAGCAGTGGGCGTGATCGGCTCTGGCCTCTGGCAGCCCAGACACGCAGTAGTAGCAGTCGCCCAGGATCTTGATCCGCAGACAGTGGTTCTCCTGCCGCACAGCACAGGAGCAAGAAAGGACATGTACAATACGGTATTAACCGAGAAGCAAACATGTGAAAAGTTAATAAAGTTCTCTCCATTTTGCTTTAAATACTGTACAAAGATTGTCACAAAATCCTGTGTGATCCAGTGTTCAGTTCAAGGCCTTTTTTAAAATATTCCAGCATAAAAGCGATGAATCTCATTCACTAGCAGAAGTAAAACTGCATCAGAGCTGCACAAAATAGCGCAAGAATCGTCACAACAGCACCAGTGCATGCAATACCAATATCACAGAGGACTATTTGAAATGTAATATTTGTGGCAAAATTCCAAGGCAAGAGTTTAAGCTTTGCACATCAGCGATGTGTTGAGTCTGTCTGACGCAGGACCAGCCAGAACTGTGAAAAAAGGTGGGACTTATAGTCCAGAAAATACGGTATTTCATCTTTGTCGTCAGTACTGGGTGGAAATGTGTCTGATCCAAGACAACAAACGGAGACGTTTGTTGTCCCGCTCACTCGTTATGAAGACTCAACATCTAAGGCTAATTAGCTGCATTCTTGGATTATCATGCCAACCAGTAAAACTCAGGATTTTAGCAAACAGATGGTAAGTGACAAAAAGCAGGATTTAAAAATGCCAAATGCAGTCCATTAAAAACAACAGAGAACCATGAGTCTCAGCCTAGATATCAAGCTGGGAGTTGATGTGTGAGCCAACATCAAATACGTCAGCATGTGTGTGTGTGAAAGTGCAGGCGTGTGCGTGTGTGTGCGCATCCCAAGGGTTTGGGAGACTATAATGTCTCATGATAGCCACCTGAGTATCCTTTAGCACACGGACCAAAATACAAAAGGAGCCACTGTGTAAGGAACAGAGTGAGCGTGCGCATGTGGGTGTGTGTGTGTGTGTGTGTGTGTGCTTGTGCACATAGAGACAGAAGGTACATCTGGCATGGAGATAAAAGTGTCAGATGCAACATTTCGGGTTTACGACAGCATTATGCCTGTTCAGTTCATAAATATTGATCAGCAGCCGATCATTTCACCTTTTATAAACAAATGACAGAAACCAAGGATCAGCTCAACACACGATGTCGCTGGATAAATGATAAATATATCAGTATTCTCAAGGTTGTGGTGCAAATATTAATAACTGGGAAGCTTCAGGAATAGCAGTGAAGATAATATCAAGTTGCTACTTATATATAAAACTACAGCATCTCCAAGGGATTAAACATGAAAAATATTTTTAGTTTGAACACCATTGCTTTATGCTGCTGTGTCACAATTGTTCTCATCTAAAGTGGAAGTCACTTAAATCTACAAAAGTTTTTGTTTTATTTACTCCAACTACTTCTATCTACAATCTTTAATAGTTTAATTTGACTTAATATCCTTGCAAACCAAGTCTTTTCCGTCCAAACGTCTAAACAATTACTAATGATGTTGACGGTTTTACTGCCTGAGACAAACTGAGACTTCTTGGGAGTGTGTGTGTGTGTGTGTGTGTAATTGTAAACACTACATATAGAGGTGTAAAGTGAGAACCAATCACCAAATTGAAACTAGTCAGGCGCCACTTTTCATTCAAATTAAAAATGTAAAATAAATCTATTGTGATTTTTTTTTTTACCTGCTCAGCAATAAATAAATCATACAAAATTTAATAAAACAAAGTAGAAAAGAACAAACTATTGGCGTTCAGGTCACTATAAATTGGGTTTCCGCGTTTGTGACTGACCAGTCACAAAACAAGTGGGGAACATGCAACATGACCTTATTTCTCTGCACATTTCTAGTCTTCCTGTATGTTTGTAAGGCTCCATAGCAACTGCTAACCTGGCACTCAAAATGTCTAAAACAACAGTTCTCAAAGTCTACATAAAGAAAAGACATAAATAAATAAAAGCATGCATCAAGCATCATTGCAATCCTTGAAAATTATACATGCTTGCATGCGTTGTACGCTTACCGCTGCCAACTTGTCGAAGCGGCCGAAGAGCTCATTGAGCGTCATCACCAACTCCTGTGCCGTGCACTGTGACGCCAGACAGGTGAAGCCCTCGATGTCAGCAAACAGGATGCTGCAGAAACACAAAAACAAGAGAGGTAGAACCCGGCGTTCTCTCGTCAGCCCTGTTCACGTCTCACCTAATGGTTTTTCCTCCTCTCACTTTTCACTTCCTATGTTTTGGTGCTGTTGAAAAGCTTAATGTGACGGCAAAACCTAAGTAAAGGCTAGCCTGATGGGGTTTCCAATTTTCAGAATAATTGCGAAGATTTGGTGTGCGTATTTGTTTGTGTTTAGCATAAAGAGGTATATGGCTGTTGGTGGTCGTTGCTATAACAACAAGACGACCCCTCTGGCTTTCAATGTGGGAATTGAATCGATATAGTTAGTGAGAGCAAACAGTCAACATGAGGGAATCAGAAGAGACAAAAGAACGCTGTTCATGCTGAATTTTTCTAATGAAAATTGCCATGCGAGTTGCCATGTTTTAGTAGCTGTGCAGTTTTGTAACCACATATGGTACTCTGCAACTCTAAATTGCCCAAGGGGGGAAAGGTGAGTGTGAACAGTCGTCTGCCTCCGTCTGCTTGGTGTGAAGCCCGCCTGGAGCATCGTGACAGGCCGCCGCTCCGACGCAGATAAGCAAGTGTTGATGACGGACCAAGAGTAGTTTCACGTCACACAGATGAGCCTTTATGAAGGAATATTTCACTATTATATTTTTTTTTTCCCCCCATTTTTTTCTCAGTAAAAAATGAGAGAGGGGGAAGACATGCGGCAAAGGTCACCAGGCCGGGAATCGAACCTGCGACATCCGTGTCGAGGACTAAGGCCTTCAAACGTGGGGCGTGCTAACCCCCTGCGCCACCACAGCACACCCCGAATATTTGAATGTTTTACACACTGCAGTGGGTGTCTTTAAAGCTGTATGCTTTCAAACACCACAGTTACAAACTTCAATGGTTTCTATGAGACGGATCAACACAGAGTTGCTGATAATTGTTAAGAAGAGTGAAAATGACACATAGTGGTCAACGTCTTTTTTTTTTTTTTCAAAATGGCAACTAATTAGTCAATTGAGTATCGAGTTTAATTTAATGTCAGTGTAAATGCAGCTGTTCTATGAAGCAAATTAACCAAAATGCATGAAAAAAAAAAAAAAGAATGCACCAGACAGGTCGGGCTTAAAGCGAAACAAATAAAAGACCTAACCCTGTGAGTCACCCTGGACGTCCTATTCCCACCTCCGAACATGGGGGGCGGCAACATCGTGCTGACATGTAGCCAGGCCTGCATTTCTTTTGCACGCGTAGGTAAAACGATGAGAACCGAAAGATGAATGGAGCTAAATACAGCAGAACGATTCTGGAAGGAGTAATTGAGACAGACTGAAAATAGTCTCTAAATTTGCAAAAGCGGTAGAGAAACAACCCAAAAGACTTTTGGACAAAAATGTAGTTTAACAAAGTATTGACTCAGGAGGAGATGGATCTAAATGCTTAGAAAAGCACAGAATCTGAATAAAATATACACGGCATATAATTTCTTCAAATGACAAAACTAAACATATTGATGTCAGCACAACAAAGTGTTTTCATGGTGTTTGCTGAATTATTTTATTTTAACCTATGTAGTTGGTGGATGGTGTCTGTAAAAGCCCTTGTCCTGTAGCAGAACTCAGTACATTATAACAGTTTAATACAATTAAAGGAATACTACAATAGTATGCTATTGTAACTAAGTATAAGTATTCAAATTAATAACTGTATAAGTATCAATAAAATTATTTTAAAAGAATTTTATATATTTTCCAACTCAACTGAAACAATGTCCTGAGTTTTGTATTAAATCAAAAATTGAAATTTGTGTTTGCAAAGCTCTTTGAAAACAATGTATCATCTCCCTTCCACCTTTATCCACTACTACGTGACGGACTGGCTAATGCTTTTCACCGATTGAGACGTTTTTATTATTTCCCCAGTAACTCCGGCTCAGCAGCAGGACTGATGATGATGTCATCACCTGTCAGGCCCTGCTGACAGGTGAGAGGCTGGAACGGGCTGGGAAGGACTGGCAGGTTAGCCTCATGTAACCTCTCAGGAAAATGTTCTGTGAGGGCCGCATCACAAAAAGCCACATCCTCCGCTCGGCTCTTCCTCTCTCAATAAGCGTATTTATTCTCCGGCTGTGACGGTTTTCTCCCAGGGTAAACCATGTGATGCGCTGAAGTCACAGACAGGAGGCATGACCGTTAATTGTGTGGGTTTTTTTCTTCCTCTAAAGTCCTCATGGCTCCATTAAGAACAAATTAAATAAACTCCAATTCGAAACATAGATTTTCTAGCTACATTATGATATTTTCCCAAAAACTAGTCTTGGATGTTCTGACAGTATTTAAATAAACTCAAATATCTCCACAGTGCAAATGTTAAATAGCAATGTGCAACATTCATGATCCAAACAATTAAACTAATTCCATAATTTAGTTAATATAAACAACATTGAAATTCCTTCTGCAGAACCTGATTAAACTTGTAGTTTATGTGATTAAGTTAAAATTAGATATGGCTTGTATTTCGACATGCATCTTGTTTTCAAGTAGAGTTTACATTACCGAGCAGACGCCTCGCAATAAATAAATAAACCAAAAGCAAGGAACAGCTTAGGAAAATAATCAAGGAATATTTTTTCTCCTTATGTTACTATCTTGCCTTTTACAACTATTAGTATAATATTAACTATAGTAATTTACGGTGCTGTACAGATTTTGTTTTATAATTTATTCAAACCAGCATACAGAAGCTGGTCCTCCAGAGTCCTCGCTTCGAAGCCTGAAATAACGTCAGTGGCGATACGGAGAGGGAATAACAAAGGCTGCCAGGGTCATTAAGTCCCATTTAATTGTTACCTTGGTGATGAATGACTGGTTAGTCTGCAACATTAACTCTATGAGATCTTAAAGTGAGAGCTGTGAGCCAAGAGGCCACACAGAGAGCGTCCATGAGGAAAACGTCGTTCACACGCATCGGGAAGAGGTGACGAGCTGGTCGTCATTCTGGCACAAAAGCAGCTTCCCCAGTGATTCGAGACAAGAGGAATATACAAAAAAAAAATTTGTTTGAATGGGCATTCAAAGCTGTCAGCAAACAAATTCTGCCACTCTTTCATATGTTTAGAAAATCTCTTAAAAGTTACAATGGCAAAACTACAGATAGCTACAAAACATCAGTGTGCTGCTCTCCTCTTATGAGCACCAGCTAACAGCGATGATGCAAACCCAACCGTGAGTGTGTCCACTCTGAAACCACGGGGGGGGTTATTGTTGTTGTTGTAGCTGCAGGTTCATGTCTTGTTCACGCTTCCACCAGAAAATGGGAACAAAGGCACTGAAGGTCAGTCCCTCTAATTTATGTAATGCGGTTTGGAGAGCTGCTGGCCTACATACCAGCAACAGCAGCTTCCGTCACAATGTTCTGTTGGAGAATATCACTCATACATTTAAAGGGCAACCCAGCAGCATTATTACACACACACACAGGCATACACACACAACGCCTCCTAAGACATATCTTGCATAATCCCAAAACAAAGTAAATAAAAATTACCATCCATTTTGGCCTCAATCTGTGAGTCACTGAGCATTGATTTAGAGGATAATTACCAGAGGGATGCCACAGTCTTTAAAAGTCTTTAAAAGCAAAAGACTGATGTCTGGAGTTTGACAATAAACCGGCGGACATTAACCGCCATAACATGACATCCATTTATTGTTGGACTTGTGTTTCTGATGGACATCTTGTGCCTCTGCAACAAGTCCAAGTTATCCAGATTTTGCTGTTTGGTTTTATTACCTTGATGTCTGAAATGGATCTCATGACATCATGCTTGTTTTTTTTGTTTTTTTCGTGTTCCTCAGGAAGGTCATGACCTATTCTAATTTCGCTTCGAGATTATGAAGTATTATTGGGTAAAATTCAAGAACACCGACAACTTCTGGACTGGATGAACTGGTGCAAAAAAACCCAGCAAAGTTTGGATTAGAACAACATGGCCACATTTTGGAGAAAGTCCTTCTATTAGGAACCGGACCTACCAGTTCAACTGGACATAATTACCTGTCAGGTCCGGTGGGTCTCGAACATTTTATCACTACTGGTAAAAAACAATTTGTAATAAAACTCGTGATTTGTCAACAAGGGGGAAACTATAAGAAAAATAAATTGTGTGTGTGCTCGTATACACTACATCTAGAACCACTTTCACAATATTCATACTTTCAGAATCGGCAAGTAACTCAAGTGGACAAGTTTGCGATTTTGCCGTGGCCAGTCACATTTACCAACAAAGGCAAATGAAGACATTTCACCTCACCTTTTTTCACAGTTCTACTGCACTCTGCTAGTTAGATTTTAGAGGCATAAACGCAGTTACAGAGACGCATGTTGTTATTGTCGCCTCTGAAGCCCCCTAAAGTCTCCCCACGCTAAAAGTCTCGGTCCGCCACTGTTTACTGCCATGATAAACTCAAGCTTACGATGGGCACAAACCCCAAAAACTGTATTGGTGGGATTTTTCATTTTGTATAAACAAGAAAATCGATGTCTTTAAAAATATGGTTGCATGCAATTATTTTCTTTTCAGCCGTAAAAATACATTACGTAATGAAACGATGTAGCCCTATTTTATTCGGGCAACGTTTTATTATATTTATTGGCTTTTACTCTATATGACATACAGTCATAAGCCAAACAATCTATTGCGACAGCACACCACAACGCATTTTCAAACGCTTTTTATCGCCACTTTTGCCTTTATGGGAATAAATACCAAAAAAATGTCATGATTCACTTTAACTACATAGCTCCTGTTTCTATTTGTCAGCACGCCATTTGCTAAATGAAGCCGATACTTGATGTGATTTTAACCTGCACACGTTTTGTTTACCTGAGCATCCTCATGACTCATTCCCTGTGCTACGAAATGAGTTAAGTAACAGCGCCCCACTCCGAGTGGGTAAAAATGTGTAGCCTCAGCCATCAGAGACAATTTGTGCCTCTGCGCCGGATCAAAAGGATGTAATTACATGCCTTCCATGGTTCATTAACCGATTTGCCACCTCTGTTGTTGCTGCGCTCTGAATTCCTAAATTAAAAGCTGCGGACAGACACAGGCGTAATGCAGCTGTACAGCAGCGGCGGCAGGCTTTGGACCCCGAGCGGCGCCCTGTGCCTCCCTCCGTTTGCCCTCTTGCTCTTTAGCCGTGGCGGTGGGAGCCGTCGCCCCTCTTCCTGTTGTCCCTCTGCCGCCCAGCGGAGCCCCAATTAACCAAGAAAGCCGCCGACTGCTTCCTGACAAATCCCGGCCACGGCGCATTCGTGACCGAAGACAGAACTCGGCCCAGGTCGGTGGACGCTGCTAACGCGCTTCGTGCTCTCAGCAAGTCGCACAACATCTATTGTCCAACTGGGGCTAAAATTTGTTTTGCAGATTTACGCCTAACACTTCAGAGGTTTTTTTGTTTTTTTTTGTTTCAGCTTCTAATACCATTCACATGATTTTCTTGCAGTTTTTCTCTTGATGAAATCACAAAAAGGATATTAGAATATCCACATTTGGAGCCCTTAAAGGCATTCACATCACTTAGAGTTCTTCTCAATTCTTGAATGAAAGGACAGTGATACATGTTTTATCTTTGGTGTTTTGGCATTTTATTTTTGTTTTTTTTTTAAATGCAATATCCATTTGTATTCAGCCAACTTTTCTCCTTTCATAGTATTTAATGCTTCAAGTTTTTGGGCTGTCTCTCTCTCTTTGCTAATCTAGATGCTGAATTGTTTCCATTCGTAGCAGAATAGCTCTAACTCAATCAGACTTGATGAAGAGAGTCTACAATCCGCAATTCTGAAGCCTCGACACAGATTCTCAAATCGAAGCCGGACTTGGCCACTCCAACAGACGAGCATGTTTTGAACTACAGCATTCGATTGTAGCTCCAGCTGCGTATTTTGAGTTGTTGCAGTGATGGAAGATGAACCTCCACCACTGTGTTCTGCCCTCGGCCGTCTCTGAAACATCTTCGTATCTTTGGTTCTGTCTTTGGTCAAGGACAGAACCAAAGACTGATTCTGTCTTTGTATTTGACATAACCAGTACGTGACTTGATGCTCCAACCAGTAAAGGTTCCACAGAGAGACTAAAGCGCTGGAAAAACATTAAGAGACCACTTACAGTGATCTCAAACTCAAACTGCATTTTCAGATCCAGGCTCCAGTTGTTTAGGTCATATTTCATCCACTTCTATGCAGTTTATACAGAAATAGATCAATTTCCTGGAGACTTTCCATAGCATAACTTCATTGATAGAGCTATGTGGTAATGTATAAATAGAAGGAGATGGCAGGATCATACCGTTTTCTTGCTCCACAAGGTGGCGCTCAAACGGACGCCTCTCTTCCAACCATCCAGCAGTTAGTGTTTAATGATTCTCTGTGATAAAGCCAAGCTCTAATGATCCTAATTGCTCCAGCAAAAACATATTATGCACTAAAACCTAAAGTCACTCAACACAGCTTCACTGAAACATTAAAGATGAACATCAGAGGAGAATAAATAAACAAAAGCGTCCGATCAAAACTGGCCAGATGAAAGAGTCCATTTCCCACCATATGACATGAAAACCATATGTTTTGCACATGTATTTCTCAGGAAACACATCAGTGATATAGAACAGGAAGTTACCAATATGACACATTCGCGATTGAGCATTTGACGATTGCATTTGGCAATTTATCACATTACTTCTGAGTGCAAATGAAGAAAAAGCGAAGTGTAAAACTGTTTCAACTGATGCAGAGTCCAACCCAAATTTGAGATTTGGCTCATGTGGTAAATTTCTGTTAAGATTAGGATTCGACAGACATGATGGTCAAGAGGAAAGGGGAGAATGTTTCCAAAGTGATGCAATGCAGGCTGCAACTGTGCAGTGAAGGTGGGAAATTTCGCCCAATTCCATCTTATCAGCAAGTTCTTAAGGAGGGTGAATTTATATACATTTAAAATATTTGTTGAAAAGAAAAAAAATGTAATCAAAGGGTGCAGCACATAAAATCCTAATGCATATGTTGGAGTTTGTTGTCACATGTTGGGCATTAATAACGTTGTAAAACTAATTTTGCAAGTTAAAAATACAACATAAACATATATGACTTACTGTTTTTTCCTTATAAAATAAAGACACCCTTTATATTCATGACACTGTGACTCACATTACACTCTACATGGATGCTGAGGAAAGAGTTGGGTGAAAAATACTCTCTGAAAAGTACCATGGAGCATGTTGACATGGCAACGTCTGCACTTCTCCCTCCTCATCTGCCACCATCTGTGGGTGGGCAGCACTATTCTGGATTAACATGGATTATATAAAATATATAATGTTATATGTAGTGTTCTTTATTTAAACAATGCCTCCCAATTAGTAGCAGAGTCAACATGTCTCTTAACTTCACTGCATGCAGCAAATGTACAACCTGAATTAACTGCTTGATGTCTGAGAACTGAAAATGAATCTTTACTTGTTCTTGTTTTATGCTGAAACTAGCATTAGCACTGCAGCACAGGTAGCTGCTACAGGAAGCTAGACAGGGTCAAAGGTTAATTTAGTCTTTCCAATCTGTCCATTTTTTTTTTCTCCTTTATCAAACTTATATAGTCAGTTTTCTGAATAGAACATGTTGCGTTGCATTTATACTGCATTGTTGTTAAAGTTGTTATATATTTTTATGTTCCTGTCGACATAATTTAGTTTAGGTAGACATCAGAGGTCTAATTTGAATTTTACCAACATATTTCTAATGACTTGGTAGTTACCCAACCAGACTGATGATTTAAACAGGAATTGATAGAGGGAGTCAAAGATTAGGGTGATGGCAAAGACCCCTTCCAACATTAAAGCAATGGGGCTCATTGTAAAAGATTACTAGTTATAATAATAGTGGAAACAAAGCAAAAAGCTGTTCAGCATTTACAAGAAGGTTTTGCTCGCTGTAACATAAATAAAATATTTTGCATTGATTATTAAGAGGGGTGGACATCATTCCTGACATGCCATTTGTTAAATAAAATATCATTTAAAAATGATTATTTTGCTCAAAAATGCTTTTCTTTTGTGTTCTTTAATTGTTGTTTGAGAGATGCCTGGCTGATTTTCAAGCTTGACCTGCAAACTGATACATTTTCTGAATATCTAAGTGTATTTTTAAGGCTTGTGAAATTCAAAATGCCTAGACGCTTGATTTTTCTGAACATCATGTTTACCTATTGAGAAGAGCATGCAGTGTAAATTGATATTTGCTGATGTTTTGCCTGTTTTGAAGATCAAACATGAGCTTTTTTTTAAATGCTTTGCTCATATCCGTCTTCATCTGGCCTCCCCCTCGTCGTCGCAGCTCCTCTGATGTTACCTGACGTTGTCGTGCTTTTGGATGTAGATCTTGTGAAACATCATGTCCTCCTGCTTGGCATTTATGTCAGCTTTCATCTCCATGGCAACGTGACGAGGAAGTACTGAGAGTAAGAGGCGCTCCTGCAGAAAAAGAGAGAGAGAGAGAAAAGTAAGTTTGATGTGAAAGTGAGCGAGAACAGTGTCAGAGTATAAACAAACACATTCCTGCTGTGATTTGTTTATGGAGACTGTCATTAAATGATTCGATTTTTAACAAGCAGTGTCCAAATTTTACAAGTCAATTTACTGGAGTTATTTAGCTTATTTTCAATGTTATCATTGCTATGTTGTTAGAAATTGTAGAATGTATAACTTGTTTCCCTAAACAAACTAATAGTTATTCTAAAAAGAAAAAAAAACTACTTTACTACAAAGATTTTTGCACATTTCAAATGTGTATACAAATAAATGTCATGATCTGAAGTCAAATAATAAAAGATACAAGTGGAAGCTGCAGCAATGCTGTTTCTTACTTCAGGCCATATGCTGTATTTCTACATTTTACTAAGCGGAAATGAAGAGGAGTCCACAAAACTTCAAGTCATGTGATGTGTATGAAGTACACATACATATGTAATGTGCTTTGAATTTACATGCATCTCACGGTAATGGTAAAATATATATTTGCTAAAGTGATACAAAAAAGCTAGTTTGTACTTCCATTCCATCGTAGCAACCTGATGAATTTTTCCTACAGGGCTGAGTGAATCTTCATCAGCCAAGACAGAGTGTCTGCATAGAGTGATATGAGATTAATTTATGATATTGTCTGGTTGTGGCTGCGACACTTCCTCAGTACTTTAAGGACTCATCTGTGTAGTCTTCACTGCTCTCCAAAAGTTGCAATTCTCTTCCTATAACTTTATAAAGCAGATGTGCGATAGTGTGATCGAGAGTTAGATGGAAATTAAAGTGACAAAAGCAACCATACATTTACTGCATATTCTATAAAAAAAAAAAAAAAACCTTACGCACATGAAGTTTGTGTCTCTGTAGACTTAATCAATCTGCATATTTATGACGAAAAATACAGCCGTTTCTCCCAACAAGACATCAGGTCATTGCCACCTGTTTTATTCCAACCACATGAACCTGGAGCGGATAGTGTTTGTGAGCATGTCCCAACCGCAGTCTGACACAAAGCGGGCCAACACATTTCTCAGAGTCACCTTCAAGGCCTACCTGCTGCTGGTTTTCCCTCTGGGAGTGGAGGCGAGCCTGGATGCACTCCCTGGTCTCCTGGAAGGCCTGCCTCTGGGAGCCCTCGGCCGGGTAGTGCGTACACACTCCTACAATGTTTGAGCAGGAGAAGACCAGGATGTTGGAGACTATCTGTGGAAAGAGGAGGAAAAACGTAAGTGAAAAACGCCGGATAAAAGCGTTGTTTTTCTACTCCTATCAGCTGTTCAGAACTGCTCCAAATGAGGTCCACCAGAAAACTGTTTGTCACAACCAACCTCTACAACACACCTCCATCTCAGTCAATTAGAATATGACTAAAATGTTCATTTATTTCAGTAATTAAATAAAAATAAATAAATGAAACTCTGAAAGTCTTATATATTTATTGTACACAGTGATGTAGAAAGACAAAAAACGTTGAAATCTGCACAAATTAAAGCCGAATACAAACAACCACAAGGACATGTGGGTCGCCCTGAGTACCAACAACTTGTCAAAACCTTATTTATATGTTTTGTTTTTATTAGATTTTATAAAAAGCTGATAGTGAAATCTTTTGCTAGTAGATATGCTCCAAATTATACTCTACCTTAACCAGCTTCATATTTCAACAAATTAACACTCTAACACCCCACTGACAGATCACAGACTATAATTTGATATCAAGGAAGGCTGAGACAGCAGTCACTTAAACCCAAAGTTTTTAGGGTTTTTTACCAATTCTGAATAAAATTTGCAGTAGAATCATAAGACGTGGTAATCTGTTGATTTTTTTGTGAATTTTGCTGATTTGTGAAAAACTGGAGCGACTCATTGATGTAATTTGGAAATTTGAGGGACACAAAAAAGCGAGATTTGGCCCCCGGGCCCTGAGTTTGGCACGTGTGATTTAGAATAAACATTTTTATCATTTCTTAGAGTGCCTAATCAAAGTCCAGAGCTAAATTCTACCGAGAATCTCTGTTACCTTCAAAGTGAAACTGAAAATGCTCCTGTAATTGCAGCACAGAGCTACGAAATATTGGCAAATGCACACTGCAGTTTGTAGATTTCCACTTTCTTTCCATTTCAGATTTATGCAGTGCTTATATGTGTCCCCCCAATGATAAACTTGTTCCTACACGTATAACTCCTGCAGAAACTCAAGTTAGAACGAAAATAAGTGACTGCTAACTAATAAGAAGCCTTATAGCATCCAGAACGTCGTCGGTGGAAGATTTCCTCCAATTATTATAAACAAATTTGTAAATTTTTAGATTTCTTGTTCCTTTGTGGTCATTTTAATATTTCACACACAGATAGAGAGAGAAACAATGAAGAAAAATGGAAAGGAGGGAGGGATGCAAGGTAGAAAGAGAAGGACAGAAGATAGAAGGAGAGAAGGGAAGGAAGTAAGAGAGGATAAAAGGGAGGAGTTATACAGGAAAAGGAAAACAAAATGAAAGAAGGAAAACACAAAAAGAACGTACAACTTTTACATACTCGTTATTTTACGAGTGTCGCAAAATGATGGCGTATCGGACTTTTTCCACTTTCCTAATTTTCACTTGACTCTATACTGGGAACAAAAAAATCCTCACTGAAATAACACGACTCTAAGCATTTCTGGACTTTCAGCTTCATTTGGAAGGAAAAAAAAAAAATTGTTGGGAGAAGACGGAGAGATAACCAAAAACAATCCCACGGACCCCTGGATGTTCGAGGGCGCACTGCCAAGCCCACTCAAACCTCCACCCATTTCTAGCATGATAACTGAGGCTCCATCTCCATTACAACCGAATGACCAGAACTACAACATTCCTTCTTCCAAAATAGAAAAAAACAAAAAACAAAACACGACTTTCTAACTTGCTCTATTTCTAGCAAACCTGGCTCTTGTTGTTTCTAGCTTGCAAGCTGTCATAAGCCCAGCCGCTGCAACACTTCGTATCTAATCAACGAGAGCCGTACAGTGAGGCTTGGCAGCCAGCTGAATCACTTCTGGATCACGGGCCGGAACAAACCGAACACACACAACACGTCTGTAACCAGCCAAGAATCCCCGCCCAGACTTTCATACCATATCAAGCACAAGGTGGAAGACACACCTGGAAGCGAGACATAACCTAGAAACATAAAGAAACCATCCAAGATGGAGAGAAGGTGCACTGATTTATTGTTGCTATTTTTTTTTTCTTCCCACTTCTTATCAGTAACAGTTTGGCAGTAATGGACTGACTCATAGATAAAGAACCTCTTGGATAAATAAAGTCAAGCCACCAGAGACTGGCCTGACCATAGAAGTTCATTTCTCATGATATTCTTTATTTTCTCAGCTGGCTCCCATTGACTTTGAGACTGCTATACTTGCATATTATTTCCATAAGTAAAACTGTTTTGAATTTTTAGTCCGTGGTGGGAAACCCACACGGCTCACCGCACAGGATGAGAAAATACTTCATATTAACTATAAAAGCAAGACAGGGTTTTAGCACTATTTGGGGGAGGAAAAATAAAACAATTTTTGTTTTCACAAAAGCAAAACAAAAAAAAAAATCATGGTTTCGCAAACCACAGCTTGTGTTTTAAAGAATGTCTAATCAGAGGAAAATGTCCCAGTCAAGGTTCAAGCAGTCCAAGGTTTGGCTCAAACCCTTTGCATGGTGAAGAGTTAACTCCGTCGTCTGATTCAGGTGTGGAGGAGCAGGAATCTAACACTTTTTCTCCCAACAAAACAGAAATAGTGAAACAGTCCAAGCCTGAGCAGGCAGACAGCTTCAGGCTTGAACCGTAAAATAAATTATATTAATGGAAATCCACCAATTTTGAAAAAAAAAAATTACACGTTTTCTGACAAAAAGGGTTTTGCGCTGGGAAAAACTAGCACAAACTTAGCGCTAACTATCTTACCGCTAAGATGGTTAGCACTACTGATAGCCATCTTAGCGCTACCACACAAGCTAACAAAGAAGGTGTTTTGTTTTCTTTTTGGCAGTTTCAAAATTAAGATATTTCTCACTTCTTTCGCGTCATGTGATCAACAACCGGATGTTTACTGGAGGAAGTGAGGAAGAAGACGACAGGAAGTAGCATGAGGATGTTGGCGCGGAATGTCTTTTTTTTTTTATCGACATGTCGTGTGATTTTAATTGAATTTCTTTTTTTAATAAAAACACCGCAATTGCAAAATTGTGTTTTTCAACTCAAGTGAAATATTGACAAAATTTTGTGCACATTTGTAAAGGAAATGCAGCTACTAGCTTTTCTACGCAGCTATGTGATTTTAGAGGGACAACACTGAACATGTCTGATACTCAAGTGGAAAACTAGCAGAAAATTATATTAATGAACTTTGGTAATAGTAATAATTGTGTTCATTAAACTACAGCAAAGCTTTACAATTAATATGGAGATCAAAACTTGAGCAGAGTTTATGTCTGAATGTGTTTCTGCTGCCTCCGTGCACTGCAGCCGTGCATGGTGCTTCTCAGAGTGCATGTAGAATCCCGCCCACACGCTGTCATAGAAACGGCAAGCATCAGATAAAGTCTCTCAACAGGTCAATACAGATATTCCCCAGCTGCAGGCCTATATTCTATGAATACTGCAAAGGCTCACTCAGGTCTTATTTAGAAACCACATGAGCTTTTCCTCAACACAGAGAGGCCAAAAAAAAAAAAACTGTGTTTAAGGCCGAGATAATCCCCGGGTGCAAACATAGAAATATATCAACACACAAGGCAGCAGAAAAATCCGTGAGGTCTGAGCTCATTACAGAACCATGTACGCAACAGGAGAGAATGGTTTTCTGAATCAGGCATTGTGTTTTGGTTAAATTGTTAAAGCTGAGAAATGCTCACACTTTCGCAATCCGTCAACAGAGTGGCTTTCAACAGCAAATTAAGAAAATGTGACTAAGCGACGTTCTGTGTCAAGTTTGCTGGTACAAGTAATCTGCTGCTGCTGCTGCAAAAAAAACAACAACAAAAAAAACCCCAACAACAAATCCTCAGATGAGAGATTAAGTTAATGGAAAATGTAAGGCGAAACTCAAGCCAAAAAAAAATAAATAAAAAAGGTATTTTAGTCTTGTTTGGGTTTGTCTCTCTTATTAAGAGTCAGCGCTTGATTCGAGGCATACAATAGAAATTTGCATGCAGGGGAGATGCACAAGATTTTCATTCTGATCAGTCCTGGCCTGCGACAAGCCATTTGGAAATTCAAAAGTTCAATCTTTCCCCAACCAGTGAATGCGCCAAGCTGACACACGGTATTCGTCAGGAACCACAGATACCTGCTGCTTTGCAAAGCGCCAACCAGTAGTGTTGCGACGAAGTATTTCAGTTTCCCAGGCCGCATTTTCTTTTGAATATTCCAGAAAAAAAAAATCCGCAAATATTGAAGCCCAGACAGGTGGAGGTTCACATTGTACAGAACACCAGGCTAAATACCAGGTTGCTCAGACAGTACACTTGTTTAGACACTAACTAAGAGAAGAAAGGAGCTGCCCAGTTTAAAATTCAACAAAAATACCACACAAAGTCAGAGCTTAGATTGGGGAAAGATGGAGTTCTCCAAGAAAACCAGAGTTTATTGTTGATTATGTCAACCAAGCAGGAATCGTTGAGAGAGGAAGAGTTTCAGATGCAAAGAAGACTGACAGCATGAGATGCAACAACGGTGTTTTGTTTCATCCTTTCCAGCTTTTACTGAAACATTTATCTGAAAGCGGTGGCAGTCTGAGAAATCTCAGTTAAAACAAAGTCTGTATTCTTATGAGCAAACTATTCTAGTAACATTAGTAACCCTATTGGTAATTTAGGACGGTAAAGGCAATTAAAAATTTTAACTTCATTATTATTAAGTATGATTTGAAAAATAATAATTAGTAGGCAAGATCATGTCTTGCAACAACTTCTCATTCTGAGAGATTATGTCACCAAGCTAAAACTAAAACAAAAAAAACATGACAAATTCAAATCAGCTAAAAATTTAGAAACGTTTTGTAAAGGATGGAAACTTGCCACAAAATCTCTAATGTGGCTGGTCTTTAACCAAAGAGCGCAGACGCCATTATGCACCAGATTACAGAGAAGGTCAAATGTGAGTAGGATCCATGACGTGAACAACTACACTTGCACAATCAATGTTTTACAATTTCTATCACTCTGGCACCAGAAGCAAAAAACAAATAAATCCATTAGGACCAGTAGCAGATGCTGTTTTCTTTTTTTTTTGGCAATATGAATATTGCACACACTAATATTGTCGACAAGATACTGTGGTGTTTTCATGCCAACTTTTCTGGAAAGATAAAAAAAAAATGATTCAATTGTTCTTTGATGTGAAGCTGCAAAAAGACACGGCAGTCTTACTTTTTATAATCTATGCTGCAGATGCGTTAACAAAAATAATAAAATAATGTGTAGAAATTAAAATCTCCCACACTCACACACACAGAGCACCACTGATAATAAGGCATATCAATTTGTTTCAGAAATTGCATTCATATTATAATGCGTTATAAAAGGTGAAAACAGTAAACACGTTGAATCAATAAAAAAAAATACAGGAAAATGTACGGAGCATTTAGTTTAGTTTTCCTCACAATATTATCTCTGCGACAGACTGGCGACCTGTCCAGGGTGACCCCACCTCTCGCCCGAAACATTAGCTGGAGATGGACACCAGCACCTCACGACCCCAATAGGGACAAGGGTGTTAGAAAATGGATGGATGGACAATATGATCTCAGTCAGTAGAAATGTCACTAATATATCTTTATTCACAGAGCATTTTAGCCGGTCACCTGAAATAAAAACAAAGGAAAAGAAGGAAAAATGACGCAGAGTGATTTCATCTTCTCCAAAGAAATGAATAAGTGGTTGCACAGTAAGTATTCTGATTAGGTTAATCCTATAGATTATGTTTGAAATAAAGCATTAAAAACTCCGAGCATCTGGGCCAAATGAATAACAGAAAACTAACCATGTTATTCGTTGAAAGATTAACACTTAGTGAGACTTTCACCCGCTTCCATTCACTGTTGCCTCTTTTTTTTTTTTTTTTTACAGAACCGCTGTAATATGAATTAATCTTGCACGTTCATTCTATTGAAAAAGAAAGAGATGATCCGAGCATCACAGTAACAACGTTTGGCAAATCAACAGCAGAAGTTGACTTTCCGATCAATGCTGCCAAAATTTCAGTTTTCACCTCTGACTGTACACTTTACCACAACATTGCAGAGCATTTCTACTTACTGAATGCCACACAGCAAATGGTAAAAAGATGACTTTCAAACCATTTTTATGTTATAATGCTTGATGGTAAGAAGAGTTTACTACTAACTTTGATGAGATTGAAACTTGCCTGTTGTATCGCGAGTTAGACTTTGCCGCATCTAACGTGATTTTCAAACAAGCAGCCACTGAAGAATAAAGCAAAGAGCCTGATGGCGTGTTTGCGGTTTCCAGCGCATCGCAGATTAACAGGCTTTATGAAAGCAGTGTGAGACGTTGGAAAACATTTAGTATAAACTGTAAAAATATGCTTGGAGTGAATCACATGCAGCGTGGAGAACAGTGCTTCTATTATTTAAGTTCAAAGCACAAGACGAGTTGGTTTCCAGCAGAGAGCAGGCAGTGCTGGGGGGTTTGGGACGGAGGACCGGGGGCGAACCAGATCCCACTGCTTACGTCCTTCACATGAAGCCAGCTGATAGCCCCAGAAACGGAGAATGAACGCCGTCGAATTCTGACTGACAACACAGGAAGTACTGCTGGACACTGAAACGGTGAGGTGAGAGCCTCACCGTTTCAGTGGTGAGGCTCTGAAACGGTGAACATAATAATATTATGTTCATAATATTATGTTCACCGTTTCAGAGCCTCACCACTGAAACGGTGTTCATATTATTATGAACATAATAATATGTTCATAATAATGAACATATTATTATGTTCATTATAATATGAACATAATATAATGTTCATATTATGTTCATAATATGAACATAATATCGACAAATGATTGATCTATTATTAGGTTTACATCTGATTACATCTGATCAAAAGTGCAGCACCACTCGCCCCAACAGCTGGGTGTTACACTGGGGCGCTTTGTGGTCTTTAAGGATAAACGCAGATCATGTGCTGCATGCTGATGACTGCGAGCGGCCCACTGCCAGTTTGTGTCTGCGAGGCAGTGTGCCAGGGACTGAATGTCTCTCACATGAACCCCTGGAGTTATTTGTTACAGGATTTTTACCTCGAAAGCTGTCAGCTGGTGTATTAATGGCTTTTTAAGAAACCCATCTGCACGGGGCGTGCACAGAATAAGTAGCAGGGCGCCGAGTCGGCCTGACGAATATTCTGCTGAAATCGAATGTAGGACGATTATTAGAGGCTTGGTTTCAGTTGTTTAGCGAAGAACAGTTTGTGTGTTCTAGTTTTGTGAATTAAAGCTGTAAAAACGGACGAACTGCGACCATGTCACCCAAACAAATGAACACAACGATTAATATGGACTCATTCCTATACGTGCTGTTCAATAAAGTAGTAACAAACAGAGTTACAGTGGAGTGTCACTAACTTTAATGAATATGAGATGTAATAATCAGCATTATTTGATTATTTGTTATTCCATTATTGAGTCTTGCATTTGCATCAGTCAAACTCTACAATAGGAAGGTTTGGCAGCTTTTTATGACCATTCAGCAAAGTACGCTTCAATATCTAGGTTTTACTATGTAATGATGTAATAATAAAAAAAGTTAAGAACTAAATAAAACAAACAACCAATAATTAAATGACTGGTTCTGGAGTTGAAGATTGAAAGCCTCAACAAATGAAGTCGTTATTTGAAAGCTGTGTTTGTTTCTACATACGCAGTTTGTCTTTGTCAGATATCATTTGTCAAACCTTGGCAAATAATCTAAGACAGAAGAAATCTGAAAGGGTTCAAGTAGGTTTTTTACTGAAATGTATCTAAAAGTTTATTAATGCTTACTTATTATCATCGCTTTAAAATATAGATTTCATAGCTGTTTTATTAAATTAGAAAAATAGAACTTACTCTTGAACTTGCTAAAAGGACAAAATTGGTACACAAGAAATTGTTTTAAAGCTCCTATTGGTGGAACTTACTGCCATCTAGTGGCAGTAATGGCAAACCAAAAACGAATTGGAAAAAAAAAAAAGTTACTTAAATGTTATTTGTTGCTACAACAGAATATGTAAACTCATTAAATGCATTTTCCTACAACTTAATGTAAAAATGATTTTTGATAACATCCCATTACACATCATTACAAATCTCAGATATGAGTCATGTCTCCTGTTTGCAACAAAACAAATGAGGAATATAACCTGCATGCGCTTTGTGCGCTCGTTACAACAAACAGCAAGTTTGGAGAAGTCAGTAAAACAACAGAAGTAAATACTCGACATTGCATCCGACTTCTCTCCTCAAAGCTTTCTGACAACCGAAGAAGACATTTTCCGCCGCTGATATTTTCGTTGTTCTGGTTTACAACAGTGTCACCTGGCTGCTTTAAAGTGGCCCCGATGCCTCACAGGAGATGGGAATCTCGTGGCAACTAAAAGGTCATTCTGTGAGTCATGCCTTTGAAGAAGAAAGACAAGCTCACAGACAAGAAGGGGGGAGGAAAAAAAGCGTGGTTAATTTTTTATCTCGTGCTTCAAAAGAGCAAAGGAACACCGACTAACCCGAGATTCTTCCAAATATAGAATCCACGTTGGAGCAAGAGAGTCTGACGGCCAACGGGACAGCAGCATGGCGCTCGAATTAATTCACACCCAATGCTTTAAAAACTCTCACAGGAAGCAAAATAACTTTTCAAAATCAAAAGCAGAACTTGCTACGAGCAGAAATAACATCTTGTAAAGATTAAATTAGGCATTATTGGAAAAAAAGAACAACTTTGATGAATTAGCTGAGAAAATTTAACAAAAATGTGTGATAAGGCATAGTTTAGACATGATAGCTTTAATTTTTGTAAAAATTTCCAATCCTCTGTCCCTCTGACTAGCTCTAACTCAAGCATGTAAAGATGAATAAACAAATAATTTATTATTCTTACTGTTACCTTTGTGCAGTGTTTGATTTATTTGGAGATTTCAAATTCAAAACGAGACATGTAGCTGCTTCTGGTCACTAATGCTGTATTTTACACAAACACTGCATGGCTGTATAGTATAGAGTGTTCTTAAGTCTTGCTCATTGTTCTTGAATTGCTCATCTCAATGCACGCAATGCTTGCCAGAAGACAGTGAACTGACTTCACACGACATCACAAATTCAGAAAATTCACAACTGCAATAATTCCATGCAGACAGAGGCAGTGAATGGTACCAAGATCCCTCAACACTATCAGTTCTCAACCTTTGCACATAGCATAAAGTAGGGTTGTTGTAAAAGAATATTTTAGCAATTGAGTACTCCATATTATATTTTTACGATTAATCAAGTAATCGGATCTCTCTCTCACTATCTCTCAAACGCTTGGGAAAACGTCTTGGCTGAGTTTTAGTTGCCGTACGCTCGTGACGGGTGACCTGTAAAGAAGGTGAGCTCTTCTTGTCCCGCTGACCACTGGAGATTTGAAAATAATGAGCAGAAATGAAAGAAGGGAGGGATGGTGATGATACTTCAAGCCATTCTTAAGTGTTAATGAAGAACACCTCAAATCTAATCCTTTCTAGAGTTGATAAGGGATTGTCAACTTGACAAATTCACCAGCAATACAAGTAACCAGAGAACTCAAGGAACCAGGTTTCTTGAGTTTTCAGGAACCTGGTTGAAGTATAGACATAACTGTCTTAAGCGCTTAAGTAGATGGAAACTTGACTTCCTTTCTTGTTCCTTGAAAACGTTTTAACTGATCCGGAATACGTTTTCATTTCTAATCATGGTAAGAAGTAACATGCTTATAAACTGCGATCAGACCAATCATCCTAATGGGGTCAATGAAGTCAGTCATCAGGCAGTTAGGACATACGAGTGAAAAGCTCTCATCTCCAATCGGCTAAATGTTTAGGTCGTTGTTGCTTTACTATCCAAACATGTCCTTAATGATACCATGTGAGATGCTTTTTTCAGATGTCCTAAGGTGAGAATTGCTGAAACACCACTTTGGGAGACGAGTCAGGGCCGCAGGGTAGGTGGAAGAAATCTGAGGCCACCTCCTCTGTTCAGGGTTTTTTGTGTTTAATGTAAATGGTTTCTTTCACACTTCTCTCACCACCTGTCTTCCCCTTGCCAAAATGTGCATGTTGCAGTCTTCAAACAAGGTGTAGGAAACTCAAGATCTTTGAGATATAAATGAAACCATTCTTGGTCCTATGA
The DNA here is from genome assembly GCA_903066815.1 of Brachyrhaphis roseni. NCBI lineage: Eukaryota > Metazoa > Chordata > Actinopteri > Cyprinodontiformes > Poeciliidae > Brachyrhaphis > Brachyrhaphis roseni. The sequence goes on from CAEFZY010034055.1 coordinate 34,978, forward strand.
GTTCACTCTTCCCAGTTGAGGTTTGAACTGGACTACATATACCACATGTTGGAGTATTTTATCCTTGGCATGAACCACTTTCTGTCCAGGAGACTAGTTGGGTATACAATGCATCAATGGAAAATATGCTTCCTAGTTTTCTGGATACTCTAGACACACATGGAATAAATGGCTCTTCTTCATCTCGCCTTGAGTAAACAGAGTTGAGTGTTTTATTTAAATGTTGAATGCCTTGCTATAGGTATTCAGAATTTAAGGTATCCACAGTCTGAACTTGGTTGTAACCCAAAGCCATCACAGCAAGTAGTTTATTAGTCATCTTGAAGCAGATGAAGAAGATTTCTCTGGGGTTGCATCAAACCAAGGTTCGATGGTTTGAACCAAGTTGCTCTTTGAACTTAAGGTTTGATGATTTATCAAAAAAAGGACAAGTAACTAAGCCAAAGACCAGCCAGGTGAACAATATAGGTATAAAACAAAATAAAAAATAAAGAGAGAATTTTGGATCCCGAGCAGCTAAACTTAACATAGTCCTACCTCAACATTGCAGTCACATTTTTTGAGTGACGCATACAGCTAAAGTTTTGATCAGCAGTCAATGGCAACAACAAAAGCAAGAAAAGGAAAACATGCAGAGCACTTCTGGGTCCTCTTCCCCAAACTCACGTTCCACCACCTCTACCAGTGTTGTTGAAAGGTTTCCCAGCGTCACTGAATTCCCAGGTGATCACAAAACGCTTACTTCATCGACATAGAAAAAACCCTTCAGGTTGTAGTAATCTCACAGTTGGTTAAATTTGCCTTGGTTAGAGGGAAACGGGATGAATTCATGAATTCGACTGGCTCCTCTCAGATTCATTTAAATTCATATATTTCACCATAGTGTTATGACGCCTTTGTACGCGTCAGTGGTTGTTTCGGCAACACACCGAATCAGTTTGCAGCTATACCAACACATTCTGGGCTATAATAGTCAGCACTGTGTGACTAAAAGGCCAAATAGATTTTGAAATGTGAAAACCGCTTTAGCTGCGTTTCTGTGTGTGGGCGTATGTTTTGTTCACAGGGAGGGCCAATGGTCCAGGAATACTCAATTTGAATAATTACTGGAGGAGAGGAACAGTGTTTATACTGCAATAAATACCTCAGTAATATGGACGAGAAACATGGATATCTTTATTATATTGCTACTATTGACAACTGTAAAAGTAATGATAATAATAGTAAAACATTATTGTGTTTCTGATTGTATCTTATAAAATATGGCAGGTCACTACTGCCACACCTCACAAGAAAACCAAACCAATAAATAACAGCTTTACAGTATGTGGTTTATGATAATGAGGGCAAAGTAGAAAATAAAAATTAGACGTTAATTAAGAATAAGTTTGGCAGCTGAAATCATAAACATGAGTAGAAACGTGTTAGTTTCCCTCAATGAAAACTCTGGTTTATTAGCTGAAAGGGAAGAAAAACTTATTTATTTAGGAAGAGTCTATAAAGCTCTACAAAATTTAGTACAGTAAAATTTTTCAGTTTCAAAGTGAAGCTGCTTTGCACATGATGCTTGTCAAACACTTAAGTACTTCACATGCAAACTACAACACAGATACCAATGTCAACTTTATTTCTTTGCACTAAAGATAACAGCAGCTAAAGTTCGTATTCAAGGTATTCCCATTTGCAGAACTTATATTTAAACAATGTGCTGTTGTTGTTTTTTGCTTAACGTTAGCGTTACCTGTTTTAAAGTTTGTATAACGTCATGTTTTTAACTTCAAACAAAAGGTCGGTCACACTATCTTTGGAGTTAAAAGGACATACGTAAACAAGATTAAAAAGATATTTGCATGTATTTGAATATAAATATGTACATTCATCTTGGAAAGCACCAGGAGGCAAACGTGTAAAATATTTTTATCTCTGAAGGTCAAGGCTACACTTTGACTTTATGCAGAAATGAAATCCTCTTAGCCTATTATCTGAAGGTTTAACTTTTTGTGTCGTTTCAGTGAGTGAGCGCCCCCTTCTGCCACCACCAAACACACACAGGGTTCCAACAGGAAATGCAAAGACAGAAAAACAGAAATCTCGTTTGCGTCGTAGCTGATGTGCGACCCTTGTGGTAGTGGCGCCCTGGGGAGTCAGCCGTATCGCCCACCACAATTGCCACTGATCTGATCAACTATTGAATTATCAGCTGTGAATTTCACTAATTTGATGACAGTACATCCAACACTGTTTTGATGCTTCGTTCACATAGAGCACATACATTAGAAGCTTCTACTGCAGTCGTTGTACAAGAAAATTTCGCAACCAAATTTTAAAAAACAGCAACTCTCGAAGGCAGTGCAAAGAATAAAAATAAACAAATGGAATTAAATGATAATATAATATAAAAATATAGTAGAAGCAAATACAAACAACCAGGAAGTTGCAAAAGAATTTATGTACTTAATAAAAATAATAATAAAAATTAAAACAAACATCTTCCAAAAGAGGTGCTTTCATATTTTTGAGGGGTTTCTAATCCCTTAAGAATGTCCATCCAAGGCTTGTTTTCAGAAGCAAAACCCAACAAACACACTTGATGGAGATCTCAATTTAGATCCGTTTAAGTTATTTTTATGTAATTCACCAGAACGATCGAATAGTCAGACACAGACTTAAAAGAAGCACAACATTAGCAGGATGTTTATCTTGATACATGGGCGTTAATTCATTTTAATCATCATGTCATAAAAAAAAAATATGCCAACTCTTCTCCTGAACCCCGACTGCTGCTGCAGCTGCTGCAGCAGCATCAAAACGCTTGAACCCACTGGACTCAAGGCTGTAAAGCAACCCGACGATTCATCACTCCCCGTGTGGCAGCGCTGATCCTTTCACCGAATAATCACAAAGCAAAACCTTGATGATACTGACAGATCACTGCCTCTTCCTCAGAGCTCGCCTCTTTTCCTCTACGTTTAGGAAAACCAGCTGCTTTCTCCCCCGTCATCACTCCTCCTTAGTTCTACAAGGGGGGGGGAAAGAAAAGAAAGATCCTGCTCATGGCACAAAGCCAGCCAGAGGAGGTGTTTCAACAGTTCATCATTGTTATATGCAGCACTTTTTAATCCGCGCATTAGCCGATCGAACACCGTGCGTCTTGCGTCTCCTCCCAACATCCTTTAATGCCTCTAAGAAGATTCCTCTGCAGATGAAACTGGAGGCACTAGACGGTATCGGTCATTCCTATTAAAAAGAAAACAAGCAGTTGAAGTGTGTAGGAGAGAAAAAGGCAGGAGAGAGCTAGCTCAGTGGGAAAAGGACCAAACCTCAAACATAACATACCATGCATTCCTTGTCTGACCCTTTGATGCTGCACGTGAATCTCACAACTCCTCTGTTATTTATTGGACACCAATTAGAGAAACATGATTGGTCTGTGCAGCTAAATTTGGAACTGAACTAGATGGAAACTGAACTGATTTGCGTAACATTTCTGCAAGCGAGGATATGAAGGCCTCTTTGAGGGCAATTCTCTGATCGATCCTCTGGATAAACTCTCGACATCGTGTTATTACGTTTACGTTTAAACTCTACCTCTCTTTCCTTTCAGTTCCCGAACACGCAATGTAAAACATTCTCTTGTGTTCAGGAGCAAAATCTGGAAGACGAGACGAGAAGAAAAGCAGCAAAAGTCCAAGGAAAAACCTCAAACGGAGTTCAGAGAAACGGGTAGCCGTCAATCGAAACAGAACAAAATAATTCTCCCTCTTTCCAAGAAATAATAATGCAATCAAAGGACTGCTTAAACTATTGCGCAGTCTATGGCTGGTTTCCATATTTACAATCCTAAACCTTCATCCAAGTGTACATTATCACCCTGAACCCTTAATCTCTGCTTGACTGTTCGTCGTATTCGTTTGGACGGCAGTTCAGTTTAAGCAAATGATGTCAGCCGATGTTGAGAGACAGTTGCAAGGTGTAACACTTCAGCCCTATGAAGGCACTTATGTAAAGTCGCTCCAAGCTCCGTGCAAAAGGTGCGGCTGTGCTGAAATGCACTTCACTGTTGCACACTTCCTCTTCCACGGCGTCCGTGGAAGAGCAGAGATGAACATCTCTTTAAAAAGCAAACAAATATCCCTCAAAGTAAGCAGCCGTGACAGATGGCTGCATGCACAGAAGCAGAGGACTTTGAAAAAAGGAACAAAAAAATCTGTAAACAAAACTCATTCCTCAAGGGTTATGGCTGTTTTTATTTGTGCCTTGCAAAATAAATGATATTCTAAAGCAAAACGTTTGAACAAAAAAACATTACAGAGACTGGAGGGTTATTAATATCCCCTTTTGTATTATTCAACATAATCTCATGTTGCAACCACAAACTACAGCGGGTCTTATTGGGAGGCTGAGATGAAGCTATCACATAATTATGAACCTAAAGGAAGTAGTATTTAACCCCATTTATTTAAAGTACCTTAAATAAAACAAGGTCCAGCTAATTGCCTTCAGAAGCACTTTGCCCAAATACAGTCAACCTGTGTGTAATTTACGTGTTTGGTCAACCTGCTCTTAGAGGCACAGACTCGTATTTGCGAGTGATTTTTGAAAATCATTTAACTTGGACTTCATTTCACAATAATCTACCAATCTATTTTGGTTTAGGACATAAAATTCCAATAAAAACCCCCAAACATTTTTGGCTATTGCATGTAAAAACAAGGAACGGCTTAAGTGGTCTGCAGAGGAGTGTGACTGAAAAATAATGCCGTGAAAATTCAACCAATCAAAAGTGGGTAGGATCCTCTCTCCTAAGCTCCAGAATAAAATTAAACATTTGATTCCAGGGGTTGCATTTGGACCACGGCAATCTGTTTTTATCCAAGAGGATGCGGTGGGAAAATAAGGTCTCAGAAAACAACCCTGGTTCCTGGAAAAGGTTCCTGAACTAGAAAGATGCTTTTATGTTGGGTTTAGATGAGAGTAAATACACAAAAGTGAAATTTATAAGGATTTTTGGAGTGGGGGTGTGGGGAGAGTCAGATATACAACAAAAAAAAAGTCAGTCCAATTTTGAAACAGCACGGCCGCCTCTGGCAGAGTGAGCGGTTTTGCCTTGAATATTTTATGATAGACTTCAAAAGAAATACCGCTGAGGTTCTTCTAATTTCCATGTTTATCAACTTGGTATCATTTTGCTGTAGTTAGCTGTGGCACTAGTGAATTTCTGATATCTGGCAGGAAAATAAAGATGCGGGAGAACTGAATAGGTGTCCTGCCTTGGCCTGAATTTATGAACGTGAGTCACATGCCTCACACTCAGCTCCTCGGTTCACAGTTTAATCCACACTGGCTTTGTGATGTTCTGCGTCTGCCCGTCTGTTGCGCTCGGGTGTCTGATAGCCAAACTGGGGGGCCAGCGGACATGTTCTGAGTGATGAAACACGCCCACGCCGTGGTTTCCTCAGCACCGAGCCAAAACAATCTGGACAGAATCGCCGTCGGACAGAATCGCAGCATCAACTGGCCCATTTCAAGGACGGTTTACTCTGTAAGCACCTTTAAAAATATGCAGATGGACTAGCCAAAACACTTTGAATGGTTGTTTGACGGTGACAGCTTTTCCTAGCAGCTCAATTTAAAAGAAACCTCTAATGTGTCATCATTTGATTCAATACCAGAGCAAGGAGACTTACAACTAGAAATCTATTTTTACATTGTTTTGCACACCTGAGGTTCAAATAACGCAACCATTTTGTTTGATTTGAAGAAGGTCGGGGAGCTGGTTGACCTTTGATGACCTCTCAAAACATTTTTCTTAATATCTTTAGAATGATAGCAGCACAAACGAAAATTTTTGCTGCATAAACCAGCACAACCATAGCACACATGGAGTCGAGTTGATTGACACCCATTTTGTTTGATTTGAAGAAGGTGGGGGGTCTGGTTGACCTTTGATGACCTCTAGAGACGTTTCTTTGTATCTTTAAAATGATAGCAGCACAAATGAAATTTTTTGCTGCACAAACCAGCACAAATGTTTGACACCAATTTTGTCTGACTTGAAGAAGGTTAGGGGGCCAACTTCACTCAGGTTGCTAACCTTGCTAACCGCTAATAGGAGATCCTATCGACAGATTGAGACATCAACTCCGTCAGCAAACATTTTGCCGTTGATTTAAGGCAGCCAATTTCTTTCTGAGAGGTTCTGCTGATATTTCGATCATTTGGGCCAAAACAATAAAAAGGAACGGCAGAAAATGAAATGGATATTTTGATTTCATTGTAGAGGGGAAGTTATGTTGAATGTGTGGATGTGTAGAGGCAGTAGCAGCCCCGTTCAGGTCACAATGTGCCTCACAATGACTGAATGATAAGTGAATTAGTCTTGCAGTTATCATTATGGAAGAAAAGAAAGCACATGGAAGCTCTCTATAGAAGATAGTGCAGCTAATATAGGTAAATATTAAATATGTTTCCATATTTTTGTTCAGTTCCCTTTCCTATACAGATGGAGCCATGTTGGCCCCAGTTTTTCCATATGCTTTACAATAAAATTAATAAGATGGCTTGTTATATTTTAAGGGAAGCTAAAGCATGAGCTCTAGTTCTTTTTCAACATTTATGATCAACCGGTTCACAAGTTGCCGCGATTCCCAAAACCATGCTCAACCTAAAACCCTTTCTTCTTTAACATTTGGTTGGAGTTAACCCAGAGGCTGTTACACCTCTGAACCAAGAGCTAGTCCTCGCAAAGGTAAGCCGGCAACGCGGTTCAAAGCCATGATCCAGTAATGATGCAAGATCTGTGCAACTAGCCAGCTGAAGGATTCAAGAGTAGAAGAATAAAAAAAAATCTGACTTTCAAGGCAAAAAGAATGAATCGTTGAACAATGTGCAAAAAATATCCTTAAATTTGAAGAACTGCAAATTTAAGGTGGGAAAGCTAGTACACTGGAGCACCACACAGTGTAGTGTAAAACAAGTTCAAATAGTGGGACTTGTTTCATGAAATACGAGTCATTTCTAACGTCTATGTTGTTATATGAAGCTGCGGTTCAACACCTTGAAATTGGCCTCTGATTCTTTAAGACGAAGAAGATTCAAACGTTTCCCAAACAAAAGAATGGAAGTATCACCAGGTATGTTTATTGATGAAAAAACTCCTTTAAAAAGTTGGTTTTATGTTATTCCTGCTTTGCCCCCCTTTAATGAACAATTAAAATTCCCTTTTATAAGTAATTTCTCAATCATTTGCTTACCAAGAGTCTCGTAATTATAAACAAAACCGTATTCACCTTGTTCTTGGCCGGCGCTTTTCAACAAAAGAAAGATTAAACAGAGAAAAATACGTAGGAAAAATGATCATGCATTACATATCTAATGAGCATCAGAAATAACAAAGATGTGAGGCAAGTTAAAATAAGATACCAGGTGGACTAAAACCCCAACAAGTAAATAAATAAATAAAACTCTTTATATTTCCTGAGTGGACTGAACTCCAGAGGTTCTACCAAAATCTCTCGCGTCGCCTTCACTTCTGGCAACAGACGACTTCACTGGAACTGAACCGCCTTTGATTCCGCTTGCAAGGCGTAACGCGGATCAGCGTGGCTTCATGAGGATGACAGCTACAACTTAACTCTGACCTGCAACTCGTGAGCAGCCGTATCCAGCTAAGCCCGTTTAGCAGCTGCGACTCGCTAGCACCGTCCATATAAGGCAAGACGGCGGAGGCCGGCAGCGTTATCACACCCAGAGTTCCTCTACTGCGCTGCTCTGCAGTCACAACACATCGCTGCCGAGGGATCCGAGGGGATAAGTCTGCTCTTTGACAACCAGCCAAAGGATAAGGATAACCTCAGAGTTAAAAGACGGCTCTGCTCTCTCCTGATCTGGACCCTGTGTAATTTTAAAGTCTGCTTTAGCTCAATGCAACAGGTCCTTTCTAAATATAAAACAAAGGGGAGGGGGTAAAGAAGATGTGCAGAGACACTCCTCTGTATCCCGTGAGAATAAATACAGCGGACAACAGTCTAAAAAAAAAACTTTTACAAGCACAATTCAGTCGAGCAAAGTGGATTTGATATGGTCTTTGTTATTTATTATTTTGTGTTTTAAACTATCTTCTGTTAGATTTGCTTGTCAAATGTAAACTGATCTATAAACAAGAGGGGGAAACATGTCCAGTAGTTTCATATTTTTGCATTTACTCAACTTGTTTAGTAATGCTGCACAATGTACCGTGACAATCTTTTAAAATGTGCACATGCATAGTGTTTACATGCAGAACCTTAAGAATAGGTAGCACAAATGGGTGGGATGATATAATCCTGGATTCAAGAAGAAATGAGATTCTAGCAACTGTAGAGAAAACAAACATCCATTTATTTTCATAGAGTACAAGTTTAACAAATCGTAGCATCTCTGTATGCCTTTGTTCCTCACAATACGATGAAGAGCATCTTTTTCTCGTAGAATTAAATTTCAAGACGACTAAGCAATATGTTCTTCTATGATATGGTAAACGGTAACCTTTAATAAGCTTTGCGGTCATTTTGGGTAAAAAAAAAAAATCTGAGTCTTTACCTAAGATATCACAGGGCAGCCCTATAAATACCACACTAAGTGCACTTTGTTTGACCCTCATCTTGCTGATGAGTCAACGGTAAATGTGCATATATTAGAGGATATTTTGTTTAATGGCAAAGCAGCATTTCTATCGTGTCTAGCCTTTAATGATGTGCTGACCAGAGCAAAGATTGGCATTCGTTAGCGATGATAATGAAATTATATCCTAGAATCTGCATAATGGCAACGTAATGGGCTCAATGGATTCGTCGCGCCACCTTGACAATGACAGCATGTGAGGAGAAGATGTGCAACATGCATAGAGGCTCACTTCATGCACTGCACCCACAACTCGGGTTGACAGAGGCTTTAGTCTTTTTCTTCTTTTGTTGATACTGGAATTTGTAATAAAGTACCTGCACTCATATTTGAGACTGTTTAGTGGAGTGAGGAGATTATTGGAGCTTCAGGCTAAGAAGACCACAGATGTTATTAAAGGGGCAGCATTATGGGTTTCTCAGGTATATAGTCCCATTTTATAACGAAATCAAGTAAGTTACCTTCAGTTGTTCTAAAAGTGCTGTATATATCAAATATGGCTCAGAAGAAAGTTGACTTTGTCATTTTAACGCCTTGAAATTGGGCCTCTGCCGCTTAAAGAAGCTTTTGATTTTTCTGAAACTATGCATTCAGGAAGTCATCACAATGATTGTCATTTTCAGGACAGAGAAAACATGTTCAAGGTCTTACTTATTGCTTGGCAAACAACAAATGATTTTAATTTCCTATTAATAAAACACAACTTTGTGCTTTGTCAGTCAGAAGCTTTGGTTGAAGTGGAGTGCACAGAATATGACCAGGTGGAAGGTGAACAACACATTAGATACTGCCAAGAAGCAGGGACTAATTGCTTCCTGAGATTTCATGCATTCTAATGGTTTCAGGCACGAGGCCACCCACCCACACAGACACACACACATTATAATGCCAGTTGTATTCATGAGTATGAACCCGGTATCCACTTTCTGTTCCAGCTGCAGCTATGACCAGTACAGGGAGATTTACTATCTCTGTCCATGGAGTAACTCTGATTCACCGATTATGAGGCGGGCCTGCAAATATGATACCAGGAAGCACTGCCTTTGGTACTGGCAGCTAGCAGGGTTCCACTAATGAAAATAAATATGGTACAACACACACAGGCCAGCAGACAGACAAAACATCAGGACCTCATTTTTTTTTTCTGGGTTACATTCTGTACTGTAGTCGTCATAATTTTCTTTTTACTATCGCTTTTGGTCTGAGGTACAATTCTCTCCAGCTAGGGGGTCAGTCTTACGGCAAAGCACAAGTTGTACTTCAAGTAGAAAAGGACAAACCCTGATCAAAAGACTTCGAGAAGAAATAATTTAATGATTACTAAGCTATGAGGTTGCACGTCAACAAGGACCAGGAGGAAGCTGTGAACAGCAGGAGATGAGCAGCTTCAGGAGAATCCCTCTCTGCACCAAAACAGGCACGCCTCACCTTCGCTTCACGAGACAAATGTCCTGTCAGAATCATCTCAGGTAAACGAGAAAGAAGCCTTGAACCGAAATGAGAACTACAGGACTTGTTGCAAACAAATTCTGTCTGCAGAGCTTGAAGCAGGTTTGCCTACAAGTGACGGCGGAGCGGCGTGATAAATTATTGAAACTTCACCGTGGTTTTATAGAATCCTCTGTGAGTTTACAAAGAAGCAAGAAGATGTTTCACCAGACAACAGAAATGCTCATTTGATTGCTAAAAGTTTGTTTCATTTGCGATTTCAACCTCTATCTGCCTTGAATATGTAAGACTTGCAAATGGTGACAACCTGCTGGTGGGAACGTTTACAGTTTGAAAAATTGTAAACGGCATCCTTTTCTTCTAAGAATAAAAGGATGCTGAGAACTAAGGGAGGCAAACAGCTGCCAGTTTGTGTTGTACATACCAGTGTCTTGCAAAACTATTTATCATACGACCTTAATGTAAGTATTTTATTGGTACTTTATGTGACAGACCAATACAAAGTAGATAATCTGTAGGGAGAAAGCAAAACAATACATGGCGATACATTTTTGTGATTTAAAAAAAACTTTGTATGAGTGGTATGTCGTTGTATTTAACGCCCTTCACTACGAGACCCCAAACTACGATCCAGTTCAACCCATTTTCTCTAGAAATCAGCTAATAGAAAACTAGTCTTAATATAAATCCTGAAGGGGCTGCTTGTTCTGGATGGAGTGTATTTACATAGTTGTTTGTTCTGCATGTCTCACCATTTGATGGACTGGCGACCTGCCCAGGGCGTACCCCGCCTCGCGCCCAGTGGCCGCTGGAGACGGGCACCAAAACAACAACCCTGACCTCAGAACTGATGTTCATAGATACTCTCCATCTGGTCCAAGCTTAAACTAGAAATTTCAGGCTCTGTATCCGATGTAGAAAGCTGGTAGAGAAATACACTCAGAAGTTTTGTAGCTTGAACTAAAAAAAAAAAGGTGATTCTGTAAAGTAGTGATTTTTGAGACTAACCCATCTGTATTGCAAAAAAAACACTCCAGGGTTTCTTAAGAGTCGCTTCTAAGACAAGTCAGTAACATGATCATGAGACTCGTCATGTCTTTTGCTATGAGCAAATAAATATTACAATCATTTGAAGCATAAGCTACAAACAATGTATGCCCTACTGGAAAAAAACAAAATTTCAGACCAAGTAGAGTTCGATCAATCTGACATTTATGAGAGATTTATGAGGTCGCCTGCCTAGGTTTTAGGTTATTCTGCTGGTTCTCCAAATATGGATGGGCAGGATTATAACATTATAAAATCATAAATACTGCTCTTACTGTACAGATAAGATCTTTTTTTTTAAAGCGGCCTCTTATAACATCTAAATATTTTGCATGGCAGTGGAAATGAAAAAAAATGGGAGTGCATCATGAGAGCATTTGTTAAGGCCCTCATGATGTCTCATTTCTACCAGAGCCAACACTCATATTTAATGAGCAGAAAAAGGGCTCAGTTTCTCAAGGCCAAAGTAAATACAAGTTAAGTCAGAGTCAGAATAGAACCAAAGCATATTTGTAAAATCAACACTGAAACGGCATTTCACTCCAAGTAGCCACTCGGTTCAATTAGAGCTGAAATTAATATACTGCTTCCAATGGAAAGAAGCAGAACGGTTTCCAGCGTGTAGAATAGACTCCAAAGTGTGAACTCGGAACAACACGATAACTGCGATGCCACAGTTTCAGTAACATATACATGACATGTGGGATGGCATGACGAGTGCTGATGCAGAGTGTCTCGCAGAATGGAGAGTACGTGGCCCTGCAGACTGCTCCTACGCAACCGCACCTGTCCGTCCAAACAAGCTGCTACAGAAAGGTCTTTTTATCTCAGCGCCCTTAGACACACACATTTTTATTTAGTAGCAAAGAAAGCAAGTTCAGTCATTTACACCTTTTGGTTTGCAACACAGACAGTGATGCTGTTTAATTTAAAAAACTTTCAAGAAAGTGTAGTAGGGTTGTGCAACCACAGCTAGAGCAGAATTATGGCACCTGTTCAAAACTGAGCCAGTGATGACATGGAATCTATTGGCTCCCCTGTTCTCCATTGTTAAAAGATAAAGTCAACATTAACGTTAGTTCTGAAGGTTTGAGAAACATTATTACAGAATGACAATAATGCAACTCACACGTTCAGTATGAGGTGTTCATTGGGGTAGATATAAAAAAAAACAACATTCCTGTTAGTGAATGTTCACTGATAACTTGTGAGACCTTCCTGTTTTCCAATCCAAAGCAGTTGAAACACTATTTTTCTCCTCAGAAATTAAAGTTTATGTGTGAACAAATCAAGCCCAATAAAAATATTTCTAAGTCAAGTCTAAAAAGTTAGAAAGTAGTCTACACACTGGAATTATTAGAGTTTAGTTCTTCTAATAATTTGATTATAATCTGGATATTACAAACTCTTCTAAACTTGTACAGTAAATTCTGCAACAAACTGCACAGACTACATAAAACATAATTGGTTTCTATTCAATTGACTCATTGTATTCTCTTAAGGAATGGGAAAGGTGGTAGCCTTCTTTCAGCCAGCTCACTGACAGTGCACAATGATCAAACCATGGCATACTTTGACATTGCAATATAGCCTTTGTGTGTGTGTGTGTGGGGGGGTGTGTGTGTGTGTGTGTGTGTTTTACCAGATGTAGAAAATGCCTGCAGAGATCACCTCCACACCCTGGACATTGACTTTTTAAGGTGGACAACACTTACCAATCCCTTTTTTATATCAAGACAAAACAAAAGACTCTCACAGTCATATTACCACATGAACAACTAAAACTGCCCTCCAAATCCAACACTGATATATGGGCGGGGGAAGGAAATGTACATTTATTTGATAAGTTTTCAAGACATTTGTACACAAAGCTCATAATGACAGTTTCTTGCGTAGACTAAGAAGGACTTCCCCTCAGAAAACACTTGAAGGAACTAGCTAAGCTTTGTCAGCCGACACAATGAGGCCACAGTGTCAGCGGTCTCATGTTAGGAGTCCTGCAGGGAGAAACTAAAAGCGGGACGGCATATGACCAGCTGTTCTCAAGGTCCTGAAACCATGGCCCTCATGAAGCTTCAAAACAACCACAAACACAAACAACAGACATCAAAAAAAAAAAGAAGAAAAAATAAGCAAGGTAGTCACAGTACAACTCCCCTGAATAATAATAAAAAGAAAATGTTTAAGCTGGCATGTTAGATTGGATAACTGGTTATTGTTTGAGACGTATTGTCACTCATACCACTTACTATTACTGAGAAGGAAAAAACTAAACTAACCTGTTGAGGATGTCAGGAACATTTAGGTGTGAGGACGGGGGGGATAATTTGAAAAGGTAAGGCTTTGAAATAGACGAGACGTATGATGTTTTGTAGGTCCGCGCAATTATGAAAAAGCAAAGTAGCTAAAAATGATTTCTCCTCAAATGAGAGTAGACCTGAGCAGTGTCAATGTGACGTGGAAACACAAAGAAGGAACAAATACAATCCAAGAAACTTACAGGTTCATCATAATGGGCTCCATGCATTGATAAACTTAAATGTAAGACCGTAGATAATAGTAGATATCACAAGAAGAAAACCTTAATTATACATGTGATCAAAGAAATGCACTTTAAATGTGGTCAAGCTGATGAAGAAGAGACGTCTGATGAAAAGGCCTCTCCAGTCTGGTTCCGACATCATCACAACAGCACAATAAATGCTTTAGAAAGACTTACATATCATGTTAAAGAGTTTCACGTGGTATTTTTCTGTTGCCATAGAATCCTGAGTCAGTGTGTAGTTGTTGACAAGGCTGTTATGGAGACTGAGAATTGTGCTGCCGCTGTTTGCTTTCTTTTCCAACACTTACAACCCAGAGGATTGTCCTCCTGACCTCACCTCTAAGGTTGAGCCCAGCTACAACCTGCGGCCTTTCTTTAGCACAACAGAATAAAGCAATGCATGCATTTCCTCAACCTGTTCACTTCCTTCACCGTCCTACAATCACCTGCGTCGCAAGATGCCTGAACTCTTCGACTCGAGGAAAAGACCTCATCAGAAGGGAGTGGCTTACCTTTACCTCTATGACTTCAGAGATATTCACTGATCTCAGGGATGGTTGGGAAATCTACCACCGACTACGGCGATAGGGGCATCCTCCTTGTGTCAACTGAAGGTGATGACCTTGACATCAAGAACCTGGGGGTAAATCCCTGACTTCTGAGGAAAATTGCAAGAAACTTTCTCTACTTGAGCCCACGCCACCTGCAAGGTAGAGTGTCACAGTTGGGAGTAACATAAGCCTCTGGTGTGTGACGATTTCCAGTATATAATCAGTTTTGGGAAGTGAAATAGTCATGATCAAGAACTCCATACCCGTAATGAAAAAGTCTTTATGGCCCAATGTAATTTCTGAACTTTAAAAGAAGTGCCTCCAATGTTGACAGTCTAAAAATATACCGCTATAAGAACCATTACTATAGTGGGGTAGATTGCTACATCATTAAAGTCACAATACAATGACAATAACTAAAGGGAATAAAGGATAAGATGAAAGGACAAAAGTACTGGAGATTTTGGTCCTCCGTTTCTATAGCAAAGGCTTTTAAAACCTTTCTGAGAAGTGAATGGTTTTGCTCAACAAAAACATACAAATGGCACATTAGGCACATTTCCCAGCTCTGTATTTTCAACCAGTGACTCCATTAAAGAGGCTCTATATAATTTCATTGCACACAAAAAAAAATCTCATATCTCATTTTATATTCCCATTCAAAACACAAACAATCCAGATGAGTTTGTGATGTTCAGTTCAGGGCTGATTCAGGACAGAAATTGCAAAAAATTTGCTTTTATTCACCAGTCTGTTCAGTATAGAACAGACTGGTGAATTTTTAGTATAAAAATTCATCCATTTTATACTAAAATGGATGAATTTCACACAGTCTCTTTAAGCCTTAAAGAAATGTCATCTAACTCACGAGCTGGAAATTAAATATCGACCAAGATGTACGGTTTAGTTCCGACATCTGGCCAATCCCAGAGTAAAGTGACTGACCGTCAGATTGACGGTTTTTTGATATTTAGTAATATTTAGGCCAATATACACACCCTCAACCTGAATGTGAGGAGTTAACAGAGAAGTGTTTTGTTTCAAATATACAGAGGCTTTTACAGTGGATGGGACAATAGTAACCTGCACTCAGCGATCAGTAGATGTTGCACAAATATTGTGGTGTTAAAACAGGTTAATTTCTAGATTTCGTATTTTTGTCCCATTAAGGATGCACAGCAGGGGGGGAAAAAATCTCACAATTCTATCAACTGTCAGGACAAACATGCATTTGTCTTTTTTTTTTTTTTAATGGACGTGTTGTTGCAAATCTGAGTGAAGTGTTCTTCACCGCCACTAATGTACCAGTCAGACCCGACATAAAATAAACAGCTGCTGACAAATTAAATGTGTAGTTGTCACATGATGCTGACTCGGTCTAGATATTTGTTGAGGATTTTAATGAAGATTAATAGTTTTATGTACATCGACGATAAAAATGTAAGAAAAAAAAAAAAAGAAAACAACCACATTAACATCGCAAATCTAATTTTAACTGTGGCTTGCAGTGGAATACTAACCCACAGCAGAGTTACCACACTAAACCGAATGAGTGCAGGTTTGGGGGGGGGGTATTGTATAACATAATTTATCATTTCCCCTGAAAATAATCTCTCCATGAGTTGGTATTTCGACATAGCAAACAAACTAATTAATGCGAATGAACGGCAGATGAGGAGAGCGGAGCAAAAGGTGTTCCCAGCACAAGACCAAGTGTTGCTCAGTGAAAACACAACTATTCATCCGTTTGAGATTTCACCATCAAATCAGTTTTCTGCTGATGCAGAGCAACAGCAGAGCGATCATTTACGACATATTTTGAAAGGTTTTAGATACTAAAAAGCAAGGGGACGAGAGGAAAATTAAAATATATAGTCAAAGCAAAATAGTGAGACAAATTTGATCTTTCTGTGGATGTGAGGATTCTTTGCTGAGAAGAGTGTCAGCAGTGCATCAGCACAAACACACAGTATTGTGGAATTAGCTAATATGCGACTGGGAGCTAGTGAATCTCAATTTTCCCAAAAGAAAATTGAGAATTTTATTTTATTTTTTTACATTTACAATGACAGTCACAGTGAAAGAAGATTAACAGAGAGACCGTATTGGTCGCTGCAGCTTCCTGTCTGTTTAATGGGCCCCGCTCAGGTAAAGGTAAATCGTTAGACATTAGACAAGAGCTCATGTCCAAGCATCAATAATAATAATAATGTAAACTCTGATCAAAGGATTGAAGTTTTGGTTTTAGTTTTTTTAAAACACCTATATGAAAAAGACACTTTTCAGATCTTAGCTGAAACATATTCTTTAGTTACTTTAGCATGTAAATTATTTTTAACTTGCAGATTTATGAGCACTTTTCACACATTTTTTATTGATTTTTTTTTTTATTGCATTATGCACAATGCCAAGCAAGACCACACATCTCCATATTTAGAAAAATGAAAGAAGGGATAAGCTGAATACTTTTTTTTCTGAAATCCTTTTCCTCTGTTTGAGCCAGAACATAAAACGGCATAAGCCTGGAAGTACGAGCACACCGGTGCAGAAAAAAAAGTAGAAAAAAAAAGTTGGTTGGCGTTTGTGTGACATACCATCCGTTGCTAAGTTACAGGAACACAGAGGCGAGTTTTCTGAATATGCAGCAGAATGCGTCAGCGCCGGTTTATTGAAGGCATCCTCAGCTGGCCTACATCCACACTCGTTTCACAGAAAATACCTGAAACAGGAGCCCGCTGAATTAAAAAGCAAGTAGTTGGAAGCTTCCATAGAGGATGAGGACAAATTATGAAAGAAAAAAATAAATCTTAAACGCCCAGAATCTGATCAAAAACCACTTTTGTCTTATTGTGTCATGGCTCTTAGGTGGGCAAACATAAAACCCCCCCTAAAAAAACAGATATTGTGGGCATCTGTTTTGAATTTCCACACATTACAAGCAACAAGCAGCACAATTAGGCAGCCAGAAAACCCATTACCACTGGAATCCTGCCAACTGGGGCTGGTCTGATAGCATGTACTGAGTCGGGAATCAGTCTTATACTCACAGACATCATTTCTTACCCCAGGAAGTTTCATATAAACACGATTACCCTCAAAATCCAGTGGATGGATAAGCATTTGAGTTTGTGAATTAACTTGAACTCGTTTTTAAATCTTACTCCAAAAAATATTTTCTCTTAACCATAATGGACAAAAACTGTTTTGTATATCTCACTCATGCTTCTTTATGTAACAAATATTTAATGACTGTTCATATAAGCCAAAAACAATACCAAAAACAAAACTGAATTTGGTCCTAACGGGACCACCCACTCTCCAAATTCAAGTGGTCCTAAAGGGGAGACAAGCTTTAATATCAGCGTAAAGTAAAACTGAAAAAGATGCAAATTATAATGACAGCATGAGAAATACCAGACATCTTATATCCCTTTTTTTTATTCGTCGTTATTACTGAATCTTTAGTAACTACCAACAAGTAACAAGGTTCTGAGTGAACAGGGGGAGAGGGGGATCAGATATGACAACATGGTGCAGAAACAACAACACATCCAGCAGTTTGTTCCCACGTCAGCGCGTGAAGAAGACCAGTGTGGCTTCCGCTGGAAACACGAGCACGCGCTGGGCTAAACAAGCCGTCCACACTCTAAACCAGCCTGGACTTTGCTTACGTAACCAAACGTTAGACCTCGAAAACAAAACAAAGAGTGAAACTCCAGGCTTTCCACTAATTGACACATTCTTTTGCAAGTTTACAGTGCAGAAGATCCTTTGATAATGGAGACGGCGAGATGCTCCGTTGAGTTTTTAAAAAAGGCGTTTTAACTAAATGGTCCCTGTAATAAAGTCCCTGCTTTTGTTGGGATTTGAATGATAAAAAATTATACACGTGACTATTAAACGTAGCACTGCTACTGAAAAGCACAACTGGTATATCTAAACCACACCAGCGAGGCCACCACTGAATGAATGGCTCAGAAACCAGAACGAAGGTTTTTTTGGGGGTTTTTTGAGCGGCCAAGTCAAAGTCCAGACTCGACTGTGATTGAAATGACGTGGTGTAGCTTGAATCAGGCTGTTCGTCTTAGAAAACCCCCCAATTTGGCACAACTGAAACAGCAATTCTCCAACAAAGACCGGTCCAAAATTCCTCAGCAGTGACATAAAAGATCTTTTCACACAAGGCCAGGGTGGATCGGTTTTTTTTCTCCATTTAAAAACAGCATTTCTGTTAACTCAACTCAACTCAGATATATATAAACAAACTCGGTAATCTGCAACAAATTAGATTAGGCCAAAACAAGAGAAACCTGCAAGGTGTTAAGTGCATTTTCACAGCACTGTAAAACCTCATTCGGTTGACACATCCTCCCATGATCCACGTCCTCGGATGCAAAAGACGCTAAGACTCTAAATCCCCCTGCTCATTTAGGCTTTCTTATGAAAGTGCTTAGCAAATAAGAGCTGTGCTGTTAAAAGCGAATGTTTATGACGAGCTCCACAGGGCCTGATTGAAAAAAAAAAACAACAGTAAAATGGGTCAGCAGGCAAAAAAATAAAAAATTTAAAAAATCGAGGCATGCAAAAGTGGCAAGCCGTTTTACGGCGAGGCATAAACTACAAAGGGTGCAACAGTTTGAGTGTAAGAACACAATGAGCCGGAGAAAGTCAACTTTTCCACTCAGTGCATCTTCAGGGGAAAAAAAAGAAGAAGAAAAAAGAGCCGGGTAAATGAAACCAGCATGCGTCAGCATCCCTCTACTCGCCATGAGAAATGCTTACTGAAACACAGCCCCGTCTGGCTCCAGACGAGTTTAACAAGGGGGGGAACAAAATGAATCTAGGTAAGTGAACATAAACAACAACACCAGTAGCTTATATGCTACATGTTAACAAGCTTAAGGTGCTGTGTTGGTAATAGCTAGTCATCATTTAGCTAACATTACCTGTATTGAACAGCTTTACTCAACTCAGTCGTTTAGTTTGGGGGGAAAACTGTCCAAAGTTCTTTTGCTGCCATGATTCTAACACACCTGAGTAGCTCTGCGCAGCCGCAGCAGGTCTCCGTCGCCGCCGCACAGGTGTAAACCCAGCGCGAGCGTCTAAGCGCTCAGGTTGCGTTTGAAGGCGGCTCAGAAAAACAGGTTACGACTGTTAACAACGGATTAAACTATTTTAACTGCTGATAAAAGTGACAGAGGGTACAGATATGGGAAGTGCGGAAGCTCCTACCGTATCAAATTGACATAGGAATAACAGAGAGTTGGCCACTTTAGGGTTAAAACAACAAACAGCTTCCAGTCCAGGGGGGGACACAGCTGACTCTGTGGGAGGGCAATGTCCCCCCCATGCCGCCGGGCCTGCTGAAACGCCAGCAGGAGTACTGGGACGTTATGACATGTAGCAGTGGGACAATAACAAAAACAGAACATCCTCTGAAACCAGCCTGACTGAGCTCATTACAAAACCACATTTGTAAAACAAGCACATCTGTCATCGGTTCCCCCTGAAGCAAGAGGCAAAAGCACAATTTCCAAATTATGAGAGCAATTTTGAATCAGAAATTTTAAATCAGCAGGCATTGTGGGAAAGCCCTCTTTTTCTTATTATTATTATTTGAAGATTGTTGAACAGACTACAGACACCAGGAATTGAATCCAAGACAATTCAATTATTGTGAATCAAACCTATCAGTACTGTAAAACAGTGTGATGGAATAATTTGGGTTTTCCAAAACTGCTCCTAGAAACAGAACCTTTGTTGTCTCTTACGTCTGAATTTAAGAAACAAATAAAATCTCTCCCCAGTTATTGTGGTAAATGCATCTATCTGTAGAGTGCATGTAAACTGTAAACGAGTGCTGGGTACATTCACGGACAGTTTATCTTAGCTGTCCGTACCAGTTGTTTTTGCAATAAATTCCAACAAACACGGTCCAATTAACATCCGCTGCAGCTTCAAAAAGGTAATTAGAGGACTGCACTTCTTACAAGCAGGAGACAATAAATCAAATCCTATCTTTACTTTGTGCCTTTGCACTTCTTCTTTCTCTTTTTTTTAATCTAAGGTGCAAGAGTGAATTTACTCAGTTCTATTCCTAACAATGAGTTGGAGCCGGAATTGTAATTTGTATCAGTAGTTTGATGCTCGTACAAGTGTCATGAGAGGACGTTCAACAAATCAACTTAAAACCAGTTGACAGTTTTGCATTCCTTTACTTGTGATTAAATATTTTCCTGATGACAGTTATGTTTGATGTTGCTGTGCTGATTGAAACATTCCTTAAGACAAATGAAACCCACTCAGATTGCTTTGTCTGATTGTACCGCTGAGTCAATTTAAACACATTTTGTACAGTCTAAAAAATAAAAAATAAACACAAGACAACTTATAAACAATAGGCAAACCCTCAACAAAAAAAAGTAGACGTTTCATTGTTATGTTTTGTCATTTTCTTTATTCTGACTTCATGTAATCTAGTCCAAATTCATCTCAAATTTTAATCACAAGGAATATGGATGAAGACATCAACAAAAACAAATATATCTCAACTTTAGTCCACATGCTGAAATATCTATACCAGATTTAAGTTTTTTTGTTTAATTATACAACCATACGGCTACACTGCTTAATACATTTAAGTTGTTTGTTTTGGTTTTTTATCTCGTTAAATTGACCAAACATTTTCTTTCTAGTCCTGCTTTAATGGGGTCTGCTAACTTCCCTTCATGGCACACATCCCCAAAAGTGACAATCGACAGGCAGACACTGAAAGGAAGCATTGGGAGGGGAGAGAAAATCAAGCAGCGATTAGTCAGCCGTCACTCTGCAACTTCTATCTACAGGCTCTTTGAAAAATCAAACTATTGCAAACTTTCTTTTTAAAAAATAATAACAAATCTGTCAAAAAATAGCAAAGCTTACATGCAGTCCTCCTCATATCCTTAGTTAAAACCCAGATCACACAACTTATGCACAATGTGTTAGATATTTCTGACCATAAAGAATCCAATTCTGACTCTTGTCACACACTGTAATGGTTTTGTTAAAAAGAAATGTGACAGATGTAGATATGCAGCTTTCCTTCCAAAGTGACTAGTCAAACAGCAGAGATGGGAAGAAATTTAAGTTTTATTCTCACTATAACGCAGAAGTAATGTAAACATAAATAATAATTAAAAAAAATAGAGGGAAAAAAAAGCACATCTAGCACTAATTTCATAGGTGAAATTAGTGAAATGATTTGAAGAAAGAAAACTTTCTTCAAATCATTTTCAGATTTCTACAAAAGTGAAGTAACAGCTTCTTCTGATCATGACCCAGCAGGCTGATTACAGTGAATCCAAAAAGCTGAAACAAACAAACATCAGGTAGGTCTTAAGGAGTTAAAGGAGTTAGATTCAACTGTAGAAAAGATAAAGGAGGGTTGTTGTTTTTTCACTGCCCTCAATGCAGAAACGTGCCTGCCTGTACAGAAGCTGATCAAAACTTTTTAGCATCACTTTGTTCCCGTCTGCAGGCATTTATTTGTCCTTTCAGTTAAAACCGATGACTCTCCAGTGCCATCAGTCGTCAGGAGTGACACAAATCTCACTTTTTTTTTCTTCTTCCCCCCCTTTGCTTCTTTTAGTACTTTTATTCCCAAACTCCAAACCACCACACAATAAACTGTCTGCATCTCATTCCTCTCAACTTTGTTTCGTATGACAGAAATGATTAAGTGGAAGTCGCTCAACAAGCTGCAGGGTTCAACTCCTGTGCGTTTTTTGTCCTTTTTTTTATTTCCCCCCTTTTTGCGCAGGACGGACGAACCGCGCGCGTAAAAAAAACAAAAACCCAAAATCTCTCCAGCCGCTCTATATCCGCACAAAGCACATACCTGTTTCCACAGAAAGCTGTCCACTCCGTTTAACATCCAAGAAATGGCCACGTGGATGGCGGAGAGAATAACTCCAGTGATGACAGCGGCGCGCATCCTGACGGGCAGCAGCGTGTAGATGACATGGATGAAGAACACGGTCCACCAGATGCCCTCCGAGGCGCTCCGCGGCTGCACCAGCAGCACGCCGATCACCTGGATCGCGATCACCAGCAGGATCACGGCGTAGCACACCACCCACATGTGGTCCTGGTGGAACGCGTTCCGGTTGCACACCACCATGAGCACCAGCGTGAGGAAGATGGCCAGGGAGAACACCACCACGTAGGTGACCGTCGGAGCTCCGGAGCAATGGAAGGCCAGCATGACGGTGAAGACCAGCACCAGCACCCCCATCAGCATGGTCAGGCTGCTCTGGTTGAGGCGGAAGAAGTAGCGCTGGTAGAGCCGCTCCAGCTTCTCCGACTGGAACTTCTTGGACTTGAAGACGTGCATGACGTTGACGCAGCACGCCACCAGGGAAACGTTCACCTCCGGCATGACCCCGTCTTCCTCCCGCTCCCCCCTGTCGCTGTCGCCCCGCGACTTGGCTCGGCGCTCCTCCAGACCCAGCTCCACGGACTTGGGTCTCACCTCGGCCAGGTCGGCGCGCTTCGCTGACGCGGGGTTGCTGTTGCCGCGGCTCTCCTCCTCGCCATGGTCCTGCCAAGCCGAGCGGGACCTGAAGCTGACCCTGCTGCTGACGGTCGTGGAGGCTCGCCCCGGAGGAGGCCGGCACTCCGGATTTACATCCTCCGCCTCCTCCTCCCCCTGCTGCTGCTGCTGCTGCCTCCAGCGGCTGTTGGTGCGGGTGAGCTTCTTGCGCGGAGATCTGGCTGAGTATGGGCACCCGTTGGCCACAGAGTCAGCCTCTCCCCAGGCTGATCTGTGCTCGGTCCCTCCCCTCAGCCCGGGCCCACCGAGTCCGGGCGGGCTGACGCTGTTTGATCTGGACATTGTGGAGGACGCAACGGAGAAAGAGTCGCACAGGAAAAGTTTCGCTCCACTGACGAGGTGAAGAGGAGGAGGGGGGGGGGTTATAAAAAAAAGAAAAAAAAGAAAGAAAGTCAGGGCACTATTCAGTCACAATGTTGACTCGGTTTAAATGTCTCATACGAAGTGAGCTGTTCATCTTTGGGGACAATCTAGACATATCTAATGCTGAAAAACAAAAAATTATTTTGAAAAAAGTGGCCCAAAAAATCCTTCGGGGTAAAAAAGAAAAAAAAAGAAAAAAAAAAGGGAAATCAATTGAACATGACAAGTCACAGGGGGGAAGCAGCGCTTGATCCAGGTGGATTTGGCTCTACATCATCGGGCCCCAATTAGCGCTCATCCGTGGAGAGGTTGCGCGGCAGCGCGCCTCGTAGATGGAATAAATGCGTTACACAACTCGGAAGGTCCCCGGAGATCATAGCGCAGCGCCATCAGTTAGACCGTGAATCCATTACGGCCGATCTGCTTCCTGTACTCCTGTGGTCGCCTCCTGTGATGAGCAGCGAAACAAAACCAAAAAAAAAGAAAGGAAGAAAGGTCCCATGTTGGCACCTACGATCTCCATACACCTGTGCTTTGCAAAAAAAAAAAAAAAAAAAACGTTTCAGCCTTGACGGTAGCGGGGGCCACACGTTTGGCCAAAATGAGGCATCATCATCATCATCATCATCATCATCACGATCATCTCATAACACGCGAAGCAAAGAGGAGAGAGCTCAGCCGCTCCTCCTCCTCCTCTTCCTCCTCTGGCAGTCGTGGTCAACGGCACAGCGTGTGTCGCCGCGCCTGCAGCACATCGTCAGCCCGCTGACGCCGAACAGTAGATGACCAACAGCTGTCCATCACCGCCGCTCAGATCTCTCACCGCCGAGGTGTCCGGCGGCTGCAGGCTGTGGATCCGCAAGCCGGACAGCGGCGAGCATTTCACAGGGGAGCTTTCCGCGCCTTTCGGGTGCTCACAGCGTGCTCCCGCTGCCTCCGGCGAGAGCCGTCGGTGTCCGTTCCGAGCGTGGCATCACAAACTAGTCCCCCCCACACACACACGAACAGACAGATCCGCCGTCGCCGCCGCCGATTGTGGCTCCGACGATCATTCAACCAAGTGTGCTTCCTGCGGCCCGCCTTTCCGCCGCGCTTCCATTGGAAATGGGAAGAGGGTGAGTCACTCTCCGGCGAGCTTCCATTGGATCGCGGGCCGGTCAATCCCCTCCCACCCCCACCACCACCACGCGCCCACTATCCGGAGACTGCGCGACCCCCACGGACGCCTTTCGATGAATGGGCGGATCTCAGCGGCCCCGCAGCTGGAAAAGCCCGAACACGCAAAACCAAAAACCAAGCACGGTGGACCAACAGACCAAGGGGTCGGATGTTTTTCCTCTTCGCTCCGATGGTTTCTGGACCTCAATAGTCAACACCTCTAACTCCAAAATAATTAAAAAAGTATA